>NJRQ01001951.1:6273-19675 GCA_003063805.1 Aphaenogaster ashmeadi | reverse complement strand
TGAAGTGACAGCGAGAGAAGGAACGTCGTCGCCTTGACGATATCGATCGACGTTTTCCTTCCGTGCTACCGAGCTGAACGGACGTGTTACTTCCGTGCTATTTAACCGTTGTATTTTCTGGTTCATTAAAGGAGTTGTGTTGTTAGTTTTCTAAGAGTGTGTTCTTGTTTCCTTTCCGCGCTCGCAGGTGCCGCGCGCGTTCGAATTAAACGATAGCGCGCGAGTGTCACATTTTGGGGGCTCGTCCGGGATCGGAAAGATCCGAGAGAGACGCGGAATGTCGGAGGAAGGCGCCACGGCGGCGAAGAGGCTGAGGCTCAGAAGGGCCGCTACGGAGCCCGCTTCGGAGAACGAGATCTTACGTGCTCTCGCCGAAGAACTACGTCAACTTAAGGAGGAGCGGCAGCAGCAAGCTCTGCGCGAGGCGGAGATGCGAGCGCAGTTGCAGGGACGGGACGCGGCGCTGCAACGCCTGGAGGAGCGGCTGACACAGCTAAGTCCTTCCGTTAACTTTCCTTTCTCCGGGGGAGATCTCGCGACGGAGGGGGCGCGTCACGACTTAGGTTATAAACTTAAGCCGGACACTTATGACGGGAGTGTTCCCCTGCGCGAATTTCTCGCTCAATTCGAGCTGATCGCGCGTTCTAATGGCTGGGGCGACTCTGCCAAGGTCGTGGCTCTGGCTTCGAGTTTGCGGGGAAAGGCGCGGGCGGTTCTCGACGGTTTCGCGGAGATCGAGTTGGTTACATACACGGACCTGCGGAGAAAATTGGAATTGCGTTTCGGTGAGGGGCATTCGGCGCAGACGTGCTATTTGCAGTTCACCAATCGAAAGCAGGGGTACGGCGAGGAACTGGCGGCCCTGGGCGCTGACATAGAGCGCCTGGCGCGTTACGCTTATCCCGAGTGCACCCCCGAGTTGCGGGAAAAGATTGCCTGCGCCCAGTTCATCTCCGCGTTGACGGACGGAAATATCAAGCGCACCCTCCAGCTCGAGGGGGTGAACTCGTTGAGTGGCGCGATCGAGAGGAGCGTCGCGATAAAGATCATCCAAGAGAACAGCTTTCAGGAGAGGAATTATTTCGTTCGCGACGTTAGAAGTTCTCCTTCTGCGGGGAATAGGTTCTGGAGGGAGTCCGAAACGAGAAGGGAGGTTAGGAAGGAGGGAAATGTTTCTCGGGGAACGAAACCGAGCCAGGGGAGGAATCTCTCCAACTTCCGAAATGAGCGCACCGCGGGGGGTGACCTCCGTTTGGACACGTAACGATTGGACACGGCTCGATTGGATACGCACGATTGGACACCGTACGATTGGACACCGCATGATTGGACACCGCACGATTGGACACCGCACGATTGGACACCGAACGTTCGGATACCGTATAATTGAATACCAAACGAGTAAACATACATACCTTATTATTGGACACCGCACGATTGGACACTGCACGATTGGACACCGCACGATTGGATACCGTACGATTGGACACCGGTCTCGATTGACTATGGTTCCGATTATTTGTACATTTGCATATTTAAGTACACGATTGAGTGTACTGGGGGGGCTCCCCAGACCCCCCCTGCAAAAATCTAACCCAACCCTAACCTATGTCAGTGTGTGTGTGTGTGTGTATGAAGACTGTGCGGTGTCCAATCGTGCGGTGTCCAATAATAAGGTATGTTTACTCGTTTGGTATAGTCATATGGTATCCAAACGTTCGGTGTCCAATCGTGCGGTGTCCAATAATAAGGTATGTTTACTCGTTTGGTATAGTCATATGGTATCCAAACGTTCGGTGTCCAATCGTGCGTGTCCAATCGTTACGTGTCCAATCGGGATACGCCCTCCGCGGGTAAGGAGTGCTGACAGTGTGGGTCAAAGGGACACTTTCGGTCGGAGTGCCCTTCCCTGAGAATAGAGAGGAAGGAAAACCGGGCTGGGTCGAGCTAGACGGGGCGAGCTCGGCGGTCACAAGGGATGCCCCGAAGGGGGGAACTAACCTTAATTCTTTCAGGAGTAGAAGAATCGTTTCAGACGGGAACTCTTTTTGGCTCAACTTCCGAATAGCCCCTACCTCCGAATTTGATGAAATTTTACAGGTATGTAGCACTTACTAAATGTAGTCGAATGTCATAAGTGAGAATGTGCGGAAACGCCTAGTTTCCGAGAAATTAATTTTTTAATTATTATTTTTAATTAGGCCTCTCGATTTGACGATGGTTTCTGGTAGTATTTTTTACGCTGAACAAAAAATTATATAGGTCTTATAGGGCTAACCATGGTGGAAGAATACAAAGTGTGCTCACACTGAAGACGAATTTCGTACAGTTCTGCGCAGATTCCAGATGCGGCCATTTTTAAATGTTTATAACGACGCTAACATAACCAGCCAACAGTTACATGTGCCAGTTGTGATTTGTGGTTTTGGTTTTTAAATAGTCAAATTATATTTATTGTAAAAATGAGTGTGTGCTCTGTGAAGACTTGCAAAAATAATGCCCGAAGAAAATAAAAAAACATTAAGTTTTTTCGATTTCCCAAAAGTAAAGTGGTAGCATTAAAATGGGAAGCAGCTTGTGGAAAAGAAAATGTCAATGTGAAAAACGGTATGTAAGAAATTGTATACATCCTTGCATAATTATAAGATTAACTTTTTTATAAATAAATAAATATATATAAGTATATTACTAAATAATAAGAAATATTTTTTTCATACATATAGGACGTATCTGTTCAGCTCACTTTGATGCAGAGGCATATAAGGAAACTTCATGGATGCGACCACTTTTAGGTTACATAAGTCCTAAAAAACGCACATTGAAATGGGATGCTGTTCCCACATTAAATTTAGATTCATCGGCTAGCGAAGGTGTACAAGTAATCCCTTCAACTGTCTTAAGTATATATTACCATTTTATATAGTTCTCTGCCTTGAAATATACATTTTCATCTGAAAACATATTTGCTTGTTGCTTCAGAAATTAATGAAATGCTGCCTTAAGAGCAGCCGGAGGCTTCGACTTCAGGATATTCAATAAATGTTGAATCAGCAAGTGAAGATAAAAATGAAGCATGTACTTCAATAGTTAAAAGTGTGTATTATTATTTCATAGATTTATTTACTTCTTTACTTATAAACATACGGGCAAAAATGCCCAAAATACAAGATAATATAATTTAGAGGTCTCTACAGAAAAACAATAAACTAGAATAGCCTCTTCTCATATTCAAAATTTACATGAATAATAAAATATAATTGAAATATATAAAGCTAAATGACAAAATAAAATAAATATAAAATAAAACAAATAATAATTACAAAACATAACACATCAACATGATAAAATAAATAATAATAAACTGAATAAAAGTAAATTAATTTAGAGCAAATTAAATGAATAAATTAAATTAAATCAAATTAAAATTGAGTAAGCCTAATATAACAAATTTATATTTAGTTTGTATTCTGAAATATAAATTTTAAATTAAGTTTATAATGCATTTGTTTATTCTTTCAGAACATGATAAAATATCTCAAATCTCTGATATCTGTCAAGAAATGAACGAGTTGAGAGAGAAATATTTGAAGTCGCAGCTTCTCAACCAAACCTTACAGCGTGAACTTGCAGAACAAAAAAGAAAAGAAAGAGATAATTACAGAAAAATGTGCAGGAAATATTAAGTTCTGTATTTACCCCAGGGCAAATCAAAATGATCATAAATCCTTCGCAGAAAAAGACGCATTGGTCATCGCAAGATATTGCAGCTGCAATATCCTTACGCAGCGTCAGCCCGAAGGCTTACGTATATTTGCGAAAGGCACGAAATTTCCCTCTTCCCGGAATGTCGACATTCGGAGATGGGCAGCAGCATTTGACTTGACCAAGGGTATTTTAAAAAAATGTTATGGAAATAATGAGATATAAAGGCCAAGCAATGTCAGAAGTAGAAAAAATAACGGTTTTATGCTTCGACGAAGTGCATCTTATGGAACCAATTGCTATTGAAAAGAAGGAAGAAAGAGTGATTGGCCCAAATAAGAAATGTCAAGTCATTGTAGCTAGAGGTTTGTTCAAAAAGTGGAAGCAACCGATATATTATAAATTTGATCAAAATATGACAGAAAAAATTATTTTGGACGTAATCGAAGAATTATACCGTAATGGTTATACCGTTGTTGCTCTAACGTGCGATTTAGGAAGTACGAATCAGACTGCCCTGAAATATCTTAAAATTGATTTTGATCCAGATGGAGATAAAACGTACTTCCAGCATCCATGCGACGCAACAAAGAAAGTACACGTCTTTGTTGATGTACCGCATCTCATTAAATTATTAAGGAACCATCTATTAGATTCCGGTTTACACGTGAATGGGCAGTTTATCGATAAATCTTGCTTAGAAAGATTACTACAAATCAATACAAACGATTTGAAAATCGCTCATAAATTAACACGGCTACACCTGGATGTGATAGGGTCACAGAGGCAAAATGTGAAATTAGCCACGCAGCTATTTTCAAATACCAATGCTGCGGGAATTGAATGGTGTGGTCTTCATGGTTTTATGAAGGATTGCTTGGCGTGGTCCGAGACTGCACGTTTTCTCAGCGTCATAAATAAATGGTTTGATCTTTTTAATAGTGTTTGTAAATTCGGAAACCACGAAGGACTTCACGCTTATGGCATACATTTGGAAAAACAAAATGCTATTTTACACAAAGTTACAGAGGCAATAAAAAATCTGAGAGTGGGCAAACGAAACAGTCTACTGTCCTTTCAAAAAGGTATTTTGTTGTCAAATGCTTCTTTAGTGCGTCTGTACGAAGACGTCACCAATCAAAATATAGGTATAATGTATATTATGACCAATCGCCTCAATCAAGACGTGATTGAGAATTTGTTTGCGTATATACGAGCTATGGGAGGATGTTTCGACAACCCAACACCACTGCAGTTTAGATACAGGCTACGCTGGTACGTGTTGGGAAAGCATTCATCCGATGTGTTCACTACTGGCAGTAATACCAGTATACAAGATACGGATGATGAAAAATGCTTAACTAGCGATATCAACTTCGCCAACGAGGCGAACGAAGAAAGAGAAGAAAATGAAAATGACATCACTAATAATTATGACGAAATGACCCTAGAAAATATACAATATTATGAGAATTCCGATAGAGACATCGAAAATCATGATGATTTTTTGGAAACTATGAATGAAACATTTGAAATTCATAGCTCAGGTATGCTAAATATGTACAGCTGCACTCATAAGTATGGTAACTAAGAAGTTTTGTCATATATCTTTATATACAATATAACCATGTAACGGTATTTCACCGTTCACAATTCATTTCGTACAGGGCAATAAGAAATGCAAAATCGAGAAATTTCCATCATCATCCTGTATTATATATTATACTCCTTTTCACACAGATACAAATATTGATATACAATATTCCCCAACTGAAGATGAGTTGAACCTTCTAGATCAAGTAGAAGAATTGCAGGTGGTTCGAGTAATAGAAGAACAGGGTTTAAAGTACATCGCAGGCTATGCAGCTTATCGGTTCCGGAGTGAATTTCCACATTTGGGAACACCAACGGAATTATTAATTAATCCAGATGATGACTGGCTAAATTATATTTCAAGGGGTAGAATTAATAGCCCTTGTGAAGAATTATTTGAAACCGCGAAAATAATGGAACACCTTTTTCAAGAGTACCATGGAGCTTTTATTTCTAAGGAGCCATTAATATTTCAAACACTAGCATCGAGAATTATTGCGATACAAGATAAAAACTGCTTAGCAATACCTAAACGTGTAATATTATGTTTGATACGTACAAGAACATATATCCGAGTCCGAGAGTTAAATAAAAAATTAAAAACTGACGCTTACAAAAAACAAAAAGCGAAAAAAAATGAGAAAATTGACTTTAATTAAACAGTAAATAATAATTTATATTATAATGATTCGTTTTTACGTTACAATGTTATCTTCGATTATCTAACAATGTCAAAAAATAAAAAAATGTCAACAATAAATAAAAATAAAATATATTTTTACAAAAATATTGAAAAATTATTTTCTTTATTTATATCCAAACGACCACGTTTAATTATTTTAGTATTTTCATTAGTATTTTGTTAATTAAAAATTATTTTTGCTTGCATTGGATACAATTATCTTTTTTAACTACTACTCTATTAAACAATAATAAAGAAACTTAATGAAAACAAAAAAATATAAACATACAACTTCAATTTTAATTTTTAAAGAAATTGTAATATAACCATCAATATGTTCTTCGTGACAGATAAAATTTTAATTTCAATATTATATCAAAACTTTTTCATTTCTATACGGATATTTTATTAAAATTGTTTATTTACTTTTCTTTACATTAATATTTATTAATAAGAAAAATAATAATATTAACAATTTTGTAATAAATAAAAATTGAACTTAAAAAACATAAATAAACATAAATTTTGCAACATTTTTAAATATTATTTATCTTATAGAAAATATAAATTTAAAGGAAGGTAAATAAACAAATTTAATTAAATATCTGAATAGAAATGAAAAAATTGTAATATAACATTAAAATAAAAATTTTGTCCTTTGTAGAAAACAAATTTAAAAAAATAAACTATTTTGTCTTTCATAAAGTAGCAAATATGTATTTTGTTCTTAATAAAGTAAAAAACGCGTATTTTGTACTTTACGAAGAATAAAATACCAAAAAAATTTATTTATTTATTAGAAGCACACATCACTGAGTGTACATCATTGACACAAAAATAAGTAAGTAAATAAACGATTATGATGTAACGCCGATTTGAAATTACCGCAACAAGATGGCGGTATCTGGATTGCATTACTGATTGGCTCTTAGAAAAATCTGCGTATGAGCACACCTTGTATTCTTCCATCATGGGGCTAACTGCTCTCGTTCTCGAGATATGCAGTGTTAAAGTCAAAAATAATTAACATGAATTTTCGGTAAATATGCATAAAACTGGTGCCGTCTTCAATGATCTTGACCTTGACATATGTTGTCGGTTTGCGTGTCGTAAATTTTATCCCCGCACCCTTGTACGTAACTAGTTCCCGCGCGAACGAAAACGTCGAAATGCTCTATAAAACGTCTGTTTCAAGAGGATAGGTTGACCACGGTCCCGATTGACCACGGTCCCGAATGACCACGGTTTCGAGTGACTGCGGTCCCGAGTGACCACGGTCCCGATACAGGTTAGGGTTAGGTCAGATTTTTGCAGGGGGGGTCTGGGGGGGCGCAGTCCCCCCCCCAGTACACTCAATTGTAAGAAACTAGCCAGGATTTGAATCTCCCGCTGCCGACACCTAGACCGGCACGCTACGATTGCGCGACAGCCAATCGCCAGGCTTGGATAGGAGCGAATAGACAGTCTCCGCAGGAGGGCTCCCCGGAGGGCGCGCGACGATGAGGGCGATTTTAGGGAGGCTTCTTTCTTCTTCTTCTTGTTACGTATGCGATCTTCGCCAGCTAGAGTCGAACGTGTTACGTAGTTGGAAAAATAAACACAATATAATTTGCCAGAGGTCTTTACCAAATTTCTTACACAATCATGTACTTAAATATGCAAATATACAAATAATCGGAACAGTAGTCAATCGAGACCGTGGTCAATCGGGACCGTGGTCAATATCAACGTGGTCAATCGGGTGTGTGACTCCGCCCCCTTCCCCGCCGGGGGCTTCGCCCCCTGGACCCTCCGTTGGGACTTTGCCCTAATTAAAAATAATAATTAAAAAATTAATTTCTCGGAAACTAGACGTTTCCGCACATTCTCACTTATGACATTCGACTACATTTAGTAAGTGCTACATGCCTGTAAAATTTCATCAAATTCGGAGGTAGGGGCTATTCGGAAGTCTTACCCTCTTTTTGTTACAAGGGAGTTGTAGACGGGAAAGGGTGCTCTTTTAAGATTGACACGGGCTCCGATGTCTCGTTGCTTAGCAGCAGGATGGTTAGTTCTTTGAGGCTCCGGTTGCCAGCGGAAGCTTGCAATCTGAGGTATCCAACTGGGGAGAAAGTCGCGGTTCAATTCAAAGTGGTCGCCAATGTTGCCGTGGGTAGATTTTCTTTGGAGTTTCCGTTTTTAGTGGCTGAAGTTTCTGACGAATGCATTTTAGGAGTAGACTTTCTCCGGGAGGTAGGTTTAGAGAGGATCTTCGAGCCGGAGTTCGAAGGGAAGGACTTCGCAACCAAGAGCGGAGAAAATTGCTCCCGGATTATTTCCGGGGAGAAGGTTCCTGGTTCCCTCGAGGGGCTTCTGCAGCAAAGTGCGGAGGGGCTGAGCGGGGAGCAGAAGGGCGTTTTGGCTTCGTTTCTTTTGGAGTTCCAGGACGTCTTTACTGAGGACATTCCTGCAGGGAACTGCAAAGTCCTGGAGCACGCTATCGACGTTTCCGACGCTGGGCCGATAAAGCAGGCACCGAGACGGGTCTCTATCCATTTGCAACAGGAAGTTGAATCGATAATTGACGACATGAAGCGTCAGGGAGTTATCGAGGAGTCGCAGGGTCCTTGGGTGTCCCCGGCAGTTATGGTTAGGAAGAAGGATGGTTCTCTGAGGTTCTGTGTGGATTATAGGAAGCTGAACGCGGTCACCGTCAAGGATCATTATCCTCTCCCCAGGATAGACGACATTTTGGACCGTTTGTCAGGGAACTCTTGGTTCACTACTTTAGATCTGAAGAGTGGTTATTGGTAGGTAGGAGTACGTCTTGAGGATAGGGAAAAGACTGCGTTCTCAATTGAAAGCGGTTTGTGGCAGTTCACGGTCATGCCTTTTGGCCTGTGCAACACGCCAGCTACTTTCGAGCGGCTCATGGAGAAGGTTCTGCGAGGAATTTTAAGCAACATCTGTTTAGTTTATCTGGACGACGTGATCATTTTCAGCAAAACCTTGGAAGGGATGCTGGAAAATTTGCGAGAAGTTTTTCTTCGTTTAAAATCAGCCAATTTGAAGGTAAATCCTAAAAGTGTTCTTTTTTTTAGTAGGGAAGTTCGTTACCTTGGTCATATCGTTTCCGGGAAGGGGGTGGCCACGGATCCCGAAAAGATTTCGGCCGTCAAGGACTGGCCAGCTCCCCGAAGCAAGAAGCAGGTGCGTGGCTTTCTAGGGTTCTGCTCGTATTATCGGAAATTCCTCAGAGGATTTTCTTTGATTGCTAAACTCCTTTTTGAATTAACAGGAAACCAGAGTAAATTTGTGTGGACCCGACCTTGTCAGGTAGCTTTTGAAACTTTAAAGGACGTCTTGGTTTCTTCTACGATCCTTTCTTTCCCTACGGAGGAAGGGGAACTTATTCTTGATACTGACGCATCGAATCACGGAATTGGCGCGGTGCTGTCGCAAAAGCAGAATGGTTGCGAAAAGGTTATCGCCTACTTTAGTCGGGTGTTGAGCAAGGCTGAGAAGAATTACTGCGTCACCCGTCGGGAGTTGTTGGCTACTGTCTGCGCGATGAAGTCCTTTTATCATTATTTATATGGACGGAAGTTTCTAATTCGGACTGATCATGTTTCCGTTCGTTGGTTGATGTCTTTCAGGGAGTTAGAGTGGCAGCTCGCTCGCTGGTTGGAGAGGCTGCAACAGTATGAGTTCGAGATTAAGCGTCGGAAGGAACTGTTACATCAAAACGCCGATGGTCTGTCCAGACGACCTTGTTTTGGGGACGGCTGCAATTACTGTGCTAAAGTGGAGTCTAGAGAGTCTTCGAAGAAAAAGTGTTCGGTAGCTCGAATAATTTTGGAAGGAGACACTCTGGAGAAGTGGCGTGTGACACAGTTAGACGATCCGGTAGTTTCCGTCTTCTTGAAGGGTAAGGAGTCAGGGAGATGTCCTCTTTGGGAGGATTTCTCTTTGTTGGATCCTTCTGCAAAGGTTTATATTTCTTATTGGAAAGCTCTTTTGTTGAAGAATGGCGTTCTTCATAGAAAGTGGGTGTCTCCTAATTTTAAGTCAGAAAACTTACAGGTTGTAGTTCCCCAGAAGCAAGTAAAGCAGGTTTTGGAGGCTGCTCACGATTTTCCTTCAGGTGGGCATTTCGGGGTGAATAAAACGCTTGACAAGATTCGGAAACGTTTCTATTGGGCTACCTGCAAGCAAGATGTGGAGAACTGGTGTCGGACTTGCAGGGTTTGCAATGCGAGGAAAGGTCCCTCAGGGAAAGGGAAATCTCCTTTGCAAATTTATAATGTTGGCGTTCCATTCGAAAGGGTACAAATGGACATACTTGGTTCTTTGCCGTCTACCACTTCCGGGAACCGTTTTCTTCTGGTTGTTGATTGTTTTACAAAGTGGGTAGAGGCATTTCCGCTTAAGAATTGTAGAGCTAGAACGGTCGCTGAGGTTTTCGTTAATCAGGTGGTTTCCCGACATGGAGTTCCTTTGGAGCTGCATACGGATCAAGGTAGGAATTTCGAATCCAGGATCTTCCAGAAGTTGATTCGTCTTCTGGGAATTAGGAAGACAAGGACTACTGCTTTGCATCCGCAATCTGATGGTCAGATTGAACGTTAACATCAAACAATTCTAAACTACTTATCTAAATTTATTTCAGAAAATCAGAAGGATAGGGACAGTTGGATTTCGATGTGTCTTTTGGCTTGTCGCTCTTCGAAACGTGAGTCCACAGGTGCTACTCCTGCAGTTATATTTTGCTAAAGATCTTCGTCTTCCAATAGATCTATTGCAAGGCAGTCCTCCGGGCGGGGAAGAAGACCCGTGTGAGGATTATATTCAAAGATTGAGGAAGAGGTTGGATGCCATTCATCTCAGCGCTAGGCAACGTTTAGATTTGAAATCTTCTCGGGTGAGACAGTTATGATCGAAGAGTTAGAAAAATTTATTTCAACGTTGGTCAAAAAGTTTGGTTGTTTAATCCTCGAAGGAAAAGGGGTAAGGCCCCAAAATTGCAGAGCAATTGGGAGGGGCCCTATACAATTGTTAAGAAACTTAGTGAAGTGGTCTTCGGAATTCAGAAATCAGCTAGGCACAAAAGCAAGGTGGTCCATTCGGATAGATTAACTCCTTTTGTGGAAAGGCAATCCTAGGATTAATTCTTTTTTTAAGAACGATGGTGATGTTGAGCGGAGCCCGTTGTCGTAGAGGTAATGAATAGTAAGTAAGATAAAGCAAAATTCTAGTTCGTTTTGTTTTCCGGCAGAAAGAAGTTCGGATGAGGGATGCGCAGCTTCATGTGAGACTCGCGGATCGGCTGTCCATTATGCTGTTGCGGCTTGTGGTGTTTAGCAGAGGGTGTCACTGAAGAACTCAATTTCTTTCTGAAGACTGCCTCGCCCACGGTTTTTTGAGCTGAGGTTTTTCCGTGTGTAAGGGCTATATAATCCTAACCGTGATATCCCTAGTCGAAACATTCGGTGCTTGCGCGCGCACCTCTGAGAGAGTTAGCGGCTAAGCAACAGGAGCGCTGGTCGCACGTCTGATGCGAGGTGGCCAGTCTTTTGTACGAGTGTAATGAAGGAACGACCTCCATAATAAACGAGATTTATTATAATATCACGTGTGATTACTACCGAGAGAAAATCCCTTGAGCCCTCCATCTTCCCTGACGAACAGATACCTTTCTCTAATTGACATTGCAGCTCAGAAGTGGGATGTTCCCGTCGCTCTCGGTGGTATTTTTTTTTGTTAATAAAACGTGGTCGCGAGTTGCGTCATACGCGTGTTATCTCGCTCGTAAATGTAAACGTTCTCGTGATTCTCGCGTTGCAAAGTTGCTGTCGAGATTTTCTCGCGAGTGTGTGCATATTGATTTAAGGATTGGCTGTTGCGTCATATCAACGAAAGAATTATTTTCGTTGGGTCGACAGTATAGCCATTTTTCGCGCTCATCGTCTGTTGACGTGAGTCCTTTGTCAAGCGAAAATCGCTTGTTAGGCGGTCGTTACGAGGTCGTCAAGGAAAAAAAAAGAAGTCTTCCGCGTTGCAAAAAAGCAGTTGAGATTTTCTCCGCGAGTTATAGTATATGTGATATTTTTCGCTTGGTCATTAATTTAGATCCGCGAGATTAAATTATACACATCGCTTGAGATTTCCCAAATTAGCTTTGAAGCTGTTGGAAGAATTATAATTTGTGTTTGGACAGCATCATCAAGAAGAATCTTCATGTCTAATTCGGTCGAGGCAGCAAGAGATCAACTTGAAAAACTTTCGTGTACAAACTTGAAAAAAGAAGCCAAGAAATACAATATCAAGTTGGATACTGAGGATCCCCTAAAATGGATAGATGCAATTGTGGAATATTTATTAAAACAAGGTCTTTTAATAGATTCAAATGTACAGGAGGGACCAAAAAGGAAATATCTTCTTCGTTCGTTAAACACAGGTAAATCAGCAAATACTAAAACTATGTCTGATCCTATCTCCACTACTGGTGATAATGCCACTTCTATGGAAAACGAATTTCATCCGTTATATTCTCAAATGATGCAACAGTTACAGCAAAATGGCGAAAATCTGACCCGCCAAATGTCAAATTACATGTCTCAACAGTTGGCGCAGCAACAGATAATGTTCCAGCAGATGTTAGCAACTTTAACGGCTCCTAGAGATGTTCCTTTTACACAAACTGCTTCGACGAGCTCTTTACAAGTTCAAGATAACCCTGCGAGTCAAGACTTACACCAACAAAATAATTTTGACTCTAACATAGTGATTACAGGTCAGTCCGTAAAGTTTTTAGCTCAAGCTGTTGCCCCTTTTGATGGTACCGAGGATGAAGATATTACCTTGTGGCTGGAGAAGATAGAAACAATTGCTAACAACCACAACTTATCAAATATGGTTAAACTAACGGCTGCAACTTCAAAGTTAACGAAGGTTGCACGTCGTTGGCTGGATATCAGCTCTGGAGATGTTAATCAATCCTGGTTCACCTTTAAAAATGCAATCACCCATAGATTCAAGAGGCGGATTCTGTTCAATATTGTTATGCACAAAGTTGAAAATAGAAGATGGAACTTCAATTCGGAGTCATTCCAGGAATATGCCATGGACAAGCTGGCCGTCATGCAGCCTCTTAAGCTTAGTGATGAGGATACAATTCATTTATTGATCAATGGCATAAACAATCTGTCCATTAAATCAGCTGCTGCTACCATCCAGACCGACTCAATTGATCATTTTTTAGATGAGATGCATCGCCTAACATCAATATGTGATACTTCCAAGAGGAACAAAATGATCTCTCAAAAGGATAACAAGTTTAAGAACACTTCCTTTAAAAATAATAAATACAAGGAAGGAGCTTCTAACAACAAGATGGAGCACCAAAAGCAGGATGTTTTTTGTGCATATTGCCGTAACAAAGGT
>NJRQ01001948.1:0-10031 GCA_003063805.1 Aphaenogaster ashmeadi | reverse complement strand
ACATTAGAGTCTATATTAGGAAATATATCTGAATGTTGTGTCTCATTTATTTGTTCATTGGTATCTATGAAGCTATGATAATGGATAGGTTTTATCCTTTTTAGGTTTTTTAATTTTGATTTTTCTATTAACCATTTTAATTTTCTTGTGTGAGAGACCGACAATCTATGAAAGGAATTATCAAAGGAGATAAAATGGTGTGTCAATATATCATTCATCATATTAGTAGGGATAAGATTGAAGAGATCGAAGGATTGGTACGCTAGATCTTTATGTATTCTTTCGATAATTCTGTGTAAATCAAAAATTTCTAATTGCAATATTTTAAATCTATGTTTTTGAAGTAATCCCTCTAGCTTTATATTGGATCTACGGTGTTCTAGTTGGATACGGAGCAACGATAGTGTAGTTGTGAGAAATCTTCTTAATTATAAAAGTTAATCTCGTAAAAGAGTTGTAAAGCGAACTCATAACGAGTTCGACAATAACTGTGTTATCCGAATTCGGATAACACGTGTCTCTTTAGGCGAACCTTCATCCATGGAAAAACACCAAAGATCGAACTGAATCTCGACAAGTGAAGAACAAGTGTGGAAAATCAGTTGCCGAACTTTCCAGCGAGTCGCCGGATTTATGCGGCTTTTAACATCTTTAACTTTATATTTTTATATAAGTATTTCTATATGTCAATTTGTGATAATTCCGGTATGGCCTCTTATTATTTTTTTGTTCTATTGCTGGTGGAACTATACATCTAAAACTACCATTTACTTAATTTTATATTTTTATTTTAATTATGCCTATCTATACCCTAATTTTATGAACATTATTAAAATCTTTTACTGAAGAAGACTCTGTGTTAGTCGAAACGTTTAAAATTAGAATATTAATTTGACATTAAATCTTTTATTTATTTATTAAAGGACAGATCTTTGTCTAATTATTTCGCTCGTTTTTTGGCCTTCAACCTTTCCACATTGATACCACCATATTGAAAGAAAATGAACGACAGTTTGCGTCATGGGACATTATTGAAATGGCATATAAAATGGATATGTATACAAATACATTAAATCGCCAAGTACCAAAATTAACAGACCAATATGTCATTAACCAGTTCACTAGTAATAGGACATATATGTGCAAAAAAAAGTGCCACAACTGGTAATGGGACATATATGACCACCATAAATAACTCTGCCAATTTTCAACGGATTTGCATGAAACTTGATACACCCATGTTTTTTGAATTGCTGACTATGAATCCGGAGTCAATTTGAGAAATTCATAATGGCGGATCCACATTCCCTCCCCATGCGACTGTATGCTACCGGAGCAGCGTTCTGGCAGCATTGGTCTTGAGTGCATATTCAAAATAAAATAACAAAGTTTGAATGTCTTGAACCAATTCGTTATCTGCGACAATAAAAACATACCGAGTGTGATACGTTTCCATAATGGAATATCAAAGTTAGCCACTAGAAGCGGCTATATTGGGGATCCGCCATTTTGAATTTTAAAATTTCGACTTTGGATTCGTCATCAGCGACTCAAAAAGACCCTTATAGATAAGCTTCCATGTAAAATACGAAATTATTCGCTCTTACCAGTTTTGGCACAAAACGTTGATTTCGGGTCCACCAGTGGACTGGTTAAATCAAAAATAAAAAAATAAAAGTAAAATGTGCTGCTCAAATTTTAAGTGCAAGATTATCAGCATATCTAGAATATAATAGCAAAATCAAAGGTAATTTAATCAATTTCATTATCGCTTTCTTAAAATTTACTAATTTGCATATAATTAATAATTGTAACAATAACAAATAAATATAAACTGCATATAATCTAATTGCATGTAATTTATTCATTTTTTAGGATTTATTGAATCACAGATTGGTCCGTTACAAATACCTAACAAGGCAGGATACGATGCAGCAATGGCATTGGATCTTTTTAACAAAATTTTTGATTCCGTTAACGCACATATCTTGCATCCACAAACTCCTCTACGCGTAGCAGTAACGAAAAACATCATAATTTTTGGCCATATGCCATTAAACAATTATCTAACATACGATATGTCGATCCAAAAACTAAACGACCAGTTAAATGTATACCATCATTAAAAAATTGGATATTTACTTTGCGTGGTTTTAAAAATGTTAAAAGTAAAGGAATAAGATTTTTAAAAACAAGAAATATCAATCAGGATCCCTTAGAAAATTTGTTTGGTTTAATTCGTAGTCATGGACGCAGAAATATAAATCCGTCGTGCAGTCAATTTTGCGGGTCATATAAAACATTATTAATTGAATAGTTGAACGAACTTACCTAGTGAAGTTCGACTCCAATTATGCTCCTGTCTCGTCCGGATGGATATATATGTAGTAGCATTCCATGCGTCATCCACAACAGGCCAATTTAAAGGAAAAAACTTCCGCGCCGCGCTGGGCCGCGCCACGCGCCACCGTCGCGCCTGCGCCTTCCTGTATCTTCATTTTTTTTAACTTCACAAATCTGACCAGCAGGGTCCCAGGGGAGGGGGTTATCCATCCTAAGTTCGTTCAACTATTCAATTATGTCCGTCTCGTCCGGATGGATATATATGTAGATATTTAACACTCATTGTCAGAAAATTTATATATGTATAAAGCAAACTATACATAAATACATATACATACGTAGAAGAACATTCTTAAACTCATCTAAACATCCGCGTATACGCAGAGAACGACTGAACACAAATAAAATAATGAGGAAGAATAACCGCTTAAAAACTAAAGACTATTGAGAATCGCGGTCTGAAGCGAGTCTCTATTATGGAACGGTTATAAAAACGGGCGAAGACCTCAGAAGATCTGGTCCAGCCCGCGGTACGACGAATCTCCTCCACACTAATGCCCCTGCCTGCAGCGAAAGAAGCAGAGGCGTGTCGTGTGGAGTGGGCTGAAAAAACGGACGTATTAACTCCTGCAGCTTCTAATTCGGATTTCACCCAACGCCCTAAGGTTTGTGCAGACACTGCTTTATGTGGGGGACGATGGGAGATAAAGAGCGCCCCACAGCCTTCTTGTCGATGCTCACGTCCCGGTAAAAAATTTTTCATATATAAATATATATAAATAGATATAAACATATATAATTATATATAATTATATATAATTATATATAATTATATATAATTATATATAATTATATATAATTATGTATGAAATATGTCCATACATGAAATTTTTCATATATAATCATGTATAATTATATATAATTATATATATTTATATATAATTATATATGATTATATATGAACTTTTCCATATATAATCATATATATTTATATATAATTATATATATTTATATATAATTATATATAATTATACATGATTATATATGAAAAATTTCATGTATGGACATATTTCATACATAATTATATACAATTATATATAATTATATATAATTATATATAATTATATATGTTTATATCTATTTATATATATTTATATATGAAAAATTTTTTACCGGGGTGTGAGCTCGAGATAGAACTTTACTAAGGAGAAGACGCAGAGCTCAGGTCTGTCCGGAAAAGGTTGGAACGTAAGTAAAGGCTGGAATCTCCCGATTCCTGAAGTCTTCAACCTAGCCGGAATCCTGATTACTAACATGTCTGACAGAACAATATTGGAGATCTGAATGGCCGCTAATGTCTGCATCCTTCGGGCCGTTGTAAGAGCCAATAAAGTCACCAATTTGCTCGACACCTTCTCGAGAGATAAACCCTTATGAGGAAACAGGGTTGCCAAATAAGTTAACACTGGGGATGGATCCCAGACAAAATCGTATCGCGGTCGCTGAGGCTTCAAGGCTGCGACCCCTCTCAAAAATCTTCTCACCAGTGCGTGGGAGCCCACCTCGTCAGGTGAAAGAAGAGAAACTGCCGAGCGATAGGTATTTAGTGTAGAGTAAGACCTAACGTTCGGTAACAGAGAGGATAAAAACTCCAAAACCTGCGATACCGACGGAGAAAAACAGGATATCTCCTTCTGCCTGCAGAAGTGCCACCACAGCCGTAAGGGTTTGGCATATTGTGCGATAGTCGCATTCGAAATCGAAGCGAGGGTGACTTCTAACGCTGCTGCAGGAGTTCCTCGTCGACAGTAATGCTTGGCAGATAATCTCGCGGCTGCCAGGGAAATCCTGTTCCACGCGGGGTGTATCTTCCTGAAAGGAGACGAAAGCATTTTAATATTCGGCTCAAACCGAATCGGTTGGTGAACGCTAAGTTTGTTAAGCAGTGGAAACCAAGGTTGAGCTGGCCACCATGGCACCACTACTACCCCCTCTGCCCTGTCCGAAATTATTTTACGAAGGACTCTTAAAATTAATATAAAAGGTGAAAAGGCGTAGAAGTAGAATTTGCTCCAGTCTAGAGAGAAAGCGTCTATTGCGTAAGCCAGAGGATCTGGCAACCATGCTACAAAGCGAGTGCACTTCGCGTTGATTGAAGACGCGAATAAACAATCTCGAAAGGACCGAAAACAGAGAGAATTTCATTGAAATACGCCTGCTCTAAGGTCCACTCAGTTTCGACAGAAACGATTCTAGATTCCGCATCGGCCATTTTGAGCCGAAGGGATATATGCTGCATAGATAAAAAGATTTCGGACTGCGCACCAGCCCCAGATCTGTCTTGCCAGGTCGGATAAGTGGGGGAATCTAATCGATCCCATTCGATTAACGTAGGACAAGGCAGTAGTATTATCCACTCTTAATAGGATATTACAATTCTCCAAGTGAGAAGCAAAACATCTGAGAGCATGGAAGACAGCCAACAGTTCCAAGTAGTTGATGTGGTTGCGTTTTTCGTCCTCTGACCAGAAACCATGCGTCCAATTATCGTTACAGGCAGCCCCCCAACCTGATAATGAGGCATCTAAAAAAATCTCAAGCTCGAAGCGGCCTGATCTAATTGCGTTATGTTGAAACCTGTCCGCGAACACGGACTTCCACCATAACAAATCCTCCCGAAGCGAAGAGGGAAGGACCATCCTGGTCTCAAAATTATCCTCTGCCGCTGAGAGTGCTAAGAATTTTTCCCTCTCTAGGGTTTTAGTATGTAAAATCCCGTATTGGACAGCGGGACATACTGATATTAGGGAGCCGATAAGACTTGCCAAATCACGGATCTTGCACGATTTTTTTTCTAAAAAATCCACTGTCCTGTGAAAAAGTTTCTCTCTTTTGTCGTCAGGAATAGAAATCGCAAAACAATCCGTATCAAAATTAAGGCCTAAAAAGCGACGCGATCTCGAAGGAGAAAGAACGCTCTTACGTTTATTGATAATAAAGCCTAACGAAGATAGAAGATTTGAAGTTGCGGCGACGTTCTCTAACGCTTGCTTGCGGGAAGGAGCAATGAGTAAAAAATCGTCCAAATACACAACCAACAAAATACCCTTTTCTCTAAGATAATAAACTACTGGCTTTAAAATTTTGGTAAATATATACGGTGCGGAAGCAAGACCAAACGGAAGGGCTCTAAATTGAAAAGTCTGATTTTTAAAACGAAAACGGAGAAACTTCCTATCATCCTGAAGAATCGGCAGGAGCAGGTAAGCATCCTCTAGATCTATAGATGCAAGAAAATCTCCCGGTGATAGAAGCTGGACCACGGTCTTCCAATCCTCCATTTTAAAGTGCGGGGCGACAACGAAGTTATTGAGTAACTTCAGATTCAGGATAAATCTCCAGCCTCCTGACGGCTTCTGGATGACAAAATAAGAAGACAGAAATTGATCTTCGGAATCTCGAACGCCCTCAACCGCCCCGATATCACAAAGTCTGCTAATCTCTTGTTGGCAGACCTGTTGTTCCAAGTCTGTCAAAAAAACGGGAGGTTCCTTAACCTGACAAGGAGGGTGCCGACTGAAGGGTAACCTATAACCCGAGATAGCCTGCAGGACCACCGCATCTGTGGTAATCTGCCTCCACTGAGGGAGAAAATTAGAGAGGCGGCCCCCAATCCGTACCTGATCGCTACTTAACGCCTCCTCGAACGGGACCTGTACCGAAGGGGTGGCTGGCGACTGCTGCTCGCATACCTCGACGTCCCTGCCCTGGATGTCGCCGATGACCTTCTGTTCATTGCAGGGACGCGGGGGTTTCCCGCCCTGGCAGGCGTTACCTGTGCTGGTTGTTTGATAGGCTGATGCGTGCTCTTCGATACCACCAGCGGAGTTTTAGCAATACTCTTAGAAGAACTCTCCATGGTAGATGCTTTCTTTAATTCTTCGCCAAATGCCGCACCAAATAAGAAATCATCGGCTAGAATAGCATCGGCCGTATTCTTCGCTAGGAGGTTAAGCGATGGCTTAATCTGAGCTCTTCTGGAGATGGATAAGCGGTAGAAATGATCTGCTAAGATCTTGGCGCCCTCATTGACCTTGATGACAACCGCACGAGCCTCAGCGGATAAAGACTGTTGGATTTCCTGTCTGAGAAAGTCTGAAATCGCCTCGCCCAAAGCGCACAAAGCAATGCCTGCCTGATCCTGGTCCTGGGCCCGAAATTCATCTCTGCTGACAACCGAGTTGCCCTTGAGAGCCGATTTGAACTCGGGGTTCAATTTCGGGGCTTTAAGAAAGGCCCTTGCCTCAACGGGCATATACTTTTTGAGGAGAGGGTCCCTGAGATCAGGAGGGAGGCCCTCGCGAGTGATCTGTGCCAGGCCTGGGTGACCGAGTCATTCCATGATGTCGCCTCTATTTGCTCTAGTCCCAAACCGAACAGCTCCCTTGTGAAAGCGTCGGGAGGCCCTTCGACAGGAATCGTGTCAGCTGGTTCTAATGAAAGACTTACTGCTTTCGCCGGTCGGGGGAAGCGACGTTTACAGCCAAAGCTGGAAAGGCAAATGTCACGTCAAGATTATGTCGAAACAACAAGGTTATGTCGAACTCCCCATCTGTATTGTGCAAATACAGAGCCGGTGAGGTCATACACACCTGGAAGCTGCACTTCCCTGCCTATCTGCACCGCGGACGCTACCGGGGATTCCCCGCTGGAAGCGAGATCCGCCTGCGTAAAAACCGCTTCTCTATCGGAATCGACCACTACGGGCTCGATCAGCAGTTCCCAGTCAGTTACCTGAGCCGGGGAAGAAGCTATCGACGTTGCCGGATGGGGGGACCACGGGCCCCTAACCTCCCCTCGTGCTGCGTCAATAAGACGGACTAGCAGCCTCACCTCGATCTCCGACAGACGGTCTCTGCTCGATGACCTCTTCCTCCTCCTCGATTTGTGCGACGATTTACCCATGATATATAATTTGTATGCTGTAAATTTACAGAGATTGCACGTAGGCCTGTTATGGAATCGTGCAACAGGAAAACAATGAAGATACAGGAAGGCGCAGGCGCGACGGTGGCGCGTGGCGCGGCCCAGCGCGGCGCGGAAGTTTTTTCCTTTAAATTGGCCTGTTGTGGATGACGCATGGAATGCTACTACATATATATCCATCCGGACGAGACGGACATAATTAATAATTTTACTGGAAAACGATCAGTAGGATCCAATTGCGAAAACATAAATGATGGCGATTTATTATTTACTTTAAAACAGTTTGTAAAAAATGCTACTTGTGTAACTAATATTACAGAACAAACGGTAGAAGATTTTTTAACAAAATCATCTCAAATTAAAAATATTGAAAATACGCATAAAGCATATCCACTACAAGAAAGCAATAGATCATACGTTGCTGGATGGGTTGTAAAAAAAGTTTTGTCAATGGAAAAATTTAAAAATTGTATAACATCCCTAACAGCACAATATATTGCAGCAACATTGCAGCAATATTGTCATATTGCAATTGCAGTGCAATATTGCTGATATATTACAGCAACATTGCATTGCAATGTTTGCGTGTGCAATATTTCTAATACATTGCAGCAATATTGGAATGCAATATTCTGGCAATCTTGCAGTAATATTGCTGCAAGATGGAACTGCATACTAAGGCATTAATATAATATGTACCAATAACTATAAGAATGTATGTACGTATGTATATGTATTGCTTCTAATGTCAGTATTAAAAATTTATGCAGTTATATGTGTGAAAAAATATTTTTGTATAAAAATATAAAAAGTTAATAGATCAAAACAATTGTGGCTATCAAAAATAATAAATGTTACAGTGAATGTAATTTGTATTTATTATGTAATTTTCATTATGTGATATAATTCCCAAGTAGCAAAACATGTCATTTTGATGTCAAACATGTCAAGTACTAGTCATGTTTGTACGAATGACGTCAAATAATTAAAAAGCGAACGTTATACATAAGTCTTTTAAATGACGTTATACTGACGTTATTTCGTCACGTCATTAATATTTTAATTTTGTTTTCAAGGTTATTGACCTTTCTTAAGTAAAATTATACGATTTTTCTTATATAACATGATTCCTCTGATTATGCTGCATATAAAAGTATTAAAATAAGATTATAATAGATTAATAGTTTACGAGATATTTTATACATTATTCTTATACATTTTGACATAAAATAAAAAATATCTCAAAAAATATAAATTTTTATATTATCTTACTTTAATATTTTTAAACAGAATAATAAGATGGACTAATTGGTGTAAAGAAAACATATAGTCATTTTACAAAAGATTATGCAGTTTACAATATGCAATTACATATTTTTATAATATTTTTATAATGTTTTGTATATTATGTTTATTATATCATTTTTATATTATTTTCACTAATAGACAGAATTATATCTCTCCTTAACATATAATTGTTAGCAGAAGTTTCAGGATAACTGTTCCCGTCCGATCATCAAAGTCAAGGAGCGTTGGATCGCGATCCGAAGTTGGATGGGTGACCGCTTGAGAAAACGTATGTCAGTAAAAAAAGAATAAACATTTCCTATATAAGAAATATATTACGTTTACTGTAAAAAATTTCATTATTTTTACTTCTTAGTAACGCCTTATTATTTTTCATTTACGTCTCCTAAGTACGTTTTTTTGTTTACTCAATGCAATTTGCCACAATATTGCTGCACATTGCAGCAATATTGTACAGGGTAGGACATAGATAGATTGCTACAACACTGCAGCAATATTGCATGCAATATTGCAATCTTGCCGTGCAATATTACTGCAATGTTGCTGCAATATATTGTGCTGTTAGGGATGTAAAGACAGTCTTTTAAGTACCGAAACATCACATGAAGAATATATATACAATTAATCAATGCAGAATATGTTAAAGAAAAACCATCTCTCTCTAACATATCCGTCTATGTGCTTTTTGAAGGATACATTTATTGAAGCTGATTCTGTTTTAAATGAAAATATTTCTTCATTATATTTTCGCAGAAATGTTTCTGTATTATTATGTGAGCGTGTGTACGAAAAGCTAAGCTCAAATTTTGTTAAATGCATCGAATATAAAGAAGAATTAAAACATGCTGTTTATACAAGTTATTATTAAATTATTCCTATATACATTTTGTAAAACCGTGAACAGAATTTTATCTGTCGTGACACTTGATACATAGCTAGCAACATATTTAAGCAAGCTATTGAACATTATAAAAACAAGCAAAAAAGATGTATAAAAAAAGTGTAAATTTAGTTCTTAAATAATAAGATATATTTACATATTATATAATATTTGTAATATTATATCTAAAAATTGATTTCTTATATATTATTGAAAAAATGCGGTTGTTAATTTAATAATAATAAATGTTATTTATTATTAATATTAAAATAAATACATTTTATAATTGAAAATATAATTTTTATTATCAGATTTATAACCTAACATTTGCCATTTTTCCTATGTATACGGACTTTTTATTAGTTTTCATATAATATTATTAATATGTTCACTTTGTCGGTACCTTTGATTTTTTTAATAAGATTAAAAGCATCGATACAGAATGAACATATTAAATATACTTTTTAATTAGCACATTAGTCTATATACAGGATGTCCCAGACCACCCGTCTCA
>NJRQ01001942.1:4480-15853 GCA_003063805.1 Aphaenogaster ashmeadi | reverse complement strand
CACACACACACACACACACACACACACACACACACACACACACACACACACAGATTATGCTATCGTTCAATTGATTCAGTATCTGAGAATTTAGTGGCCTTTATTTCATTTATACCTTCTGAGTGTAATCGAAAACCACGAAGCTTAATAGAATTGTGTAGGTGGAAAGTAACTGAACTTAACAGTTTCTTAATTTACTTATGACCTGTTGTTTTGAAAAATACATTTAATATAGCAATTATGAGCATTTTCTGTTATTTCAGTCAGCCATGTCTATCCTTCTTTCAAGAAACAATATTAATAATTTCGGCATACTATTAGCTCAGAAATTACTTAAAATTTTTGTTAACCATTCAGAAAAAATTTATGTTTTTAAGTTTTTTGTCTACAATGTCCATATATTATGTTATTTGACAAGTGATGCAGAAATGTATGGATCTTTAGATAAATGTTCTTGTTTTCTATTTGAAAATTATTTAGGTATTGGGTTGGCAAATAAGTTCGTCCGGTTTTTGCTTCAGTGCAGGTTCACTCTTTTTCTCGGCGCTATCGCGCTACTCGAATGAGCATTTGAAAGGATATGTTTCACATAACCTGTCTGTGAATTTTAGTGTGGCTAACATCAGTATTGTGCGTATCAGTACTGCGTAGCTATGAAAATGGAAGTGCATTAATAACGTGCATTATTGTCATATTTTGCTCTTTATTTCAAAAAAGGCAAACGAGCTGCGGAGGCTCATAAAAAGATAAGCCGTGTATATGGGGATGATGCCTTAACAGAACGCGTATGCCAAAAGTGGTTTGCCAAATTCCGTTCTGGAGATTTCAACGTCAATGATGCGCCCCGTTCCGAGATTGATTCAAGTGATGTCAAGACCATCATCGATAAAAATCCATCCCAATCGGTGCGGGAGATTGCTACGGCACTGAATATATCCCATACAAGTGTAAAAAACCATTTACGCCAGCTGGGAAAAAATTTGTGTTTCATTCCACTCTAAAAAACCGAACGAACTTATTTGCCAACACAATACATTGAAAAATTTAATAAAATCGTCTCGAAAATTACTTGAACAAGTATGTCGTAGGCTACGTGAAGTATTTTTAATAAATAATTGTAAGCTCCTAAAAGGAATCGGCAAGGTATAAATACGTTAAGTTCGAAAAGCAGCATCTTACATGTCCTTGCTTATTTGTTTCTAGTTTTCTTATAAGTAGAGATCCGTTAGGCTAATTCTACAGTATGCTTTTTGCTTCTTGTTTCTTTAGAAATTTAACCAATTGCAGTTGATTTTAAGAAGAATAATCGAACAGGATTGGATTAATTTCTGAGAAACAAGAAGCAAAAAGCATACTGTAGAATTAGCCTTAGAGCAGGTAAGGGCAAACGCGAAAACAGCGAATTGGCGAATATGTAACAGCAAGTCGGAAAGATACCGATGTCGAGTGCAGTCGAGAGTGAGTGAGCGATTAAAGCTGTGCGAGCAAGAGTTTGTTGTATTAAGACGATAAAAGCTGTGCGAGCTTAAGACTATTTGTGAGTTGCATTGCGTTGCAATGAGAAGAGAATCTCTTTGCGTAGAGACGGAACAGTTTCATATTTTGTGTGTAATAAACGGTGTAAAATATGTGAAATCTTTGTCATACCACGTGCTAGTAAATTAATCAAAAGCCGTTCCTGACTGGACCTTCCGACATCCATAATCATAGCTATACATAATTGTTATTGTGAAACTAATAACTTAATAAGTATTTGATAGAACACAATAATGGCCTCATATTAATTAACACGTTAACTGCCGCGGGTATTTTTGGAAAAAGGTCCATCAGGCCACACCACTTTTTTTATTAATTTTTTGTTATTGTTCGTGTATACGAAATTATACACGCGGCGTACTGGACTCAACTAGCGTGTATACTTTTTCATGCACATGGCATTTAACGTGTTAATATTAATGTTTTTAAACAATTTAAAAAGATAATATATAAATTATATTTTTATGGAATATAAATTATGTTTTATGCATCCATTCACTCTGTATTGCTGATTCATGTTTTTTAAGTAAAACTAATGAAATAGTGTAAAGGGTAGACTCTTTCGAAGGCTCATGGCTCTAGAGAGGGTTTCTGTCTGGTGGAAGCGTGTAAACGTAGTCGGTCTTTAATAGTATCTTGTCGGTGATACTGGTGTCGCTGTAGATCTTGGAAGTTGGAACACGCGTGAAGTTAGCGGTCTATATATATATAATCAAAGGTTGCGCTATCGGCTATCGTGCTGTACTGCTGTAGATCCAGATCCAGATCGGTACATACATAGACCACATAGACCAGACAATTGTGAAAAGAAATACATTCTACAGACGTGTATGTTTCGTAAATTATTCGCAAAATTGCAAACTGTACATAAATTACGATAATTTTGCGCTGCAGATTAAAGAAGTGATGCTAAATATTTACGTTATGCTCACGCTAAATGATCAAAGGCAGTCGATAATATCAGAGCTCTCTGATTATCTTCAGATCCATTTGACATATATGAAAATTTACCCATTCAATATGCATTCCATTTTCTTGTGATGTGTGTATGCTCTCATCTAGAACCATAGAGGAAGGCAATTGATTAATGACTCGGCTTGCCCTGCTGATTTTCGCATAATTCATTATTCATGTTAATTTATCCATTTCTTAGGTTTACGGTTGCATTATAGTCATTTAGCTTATTGCGAAAATGCAATAAATATTAATTTTATTTATTTTATTCATTGTAGAATCTATCAACTGGTACTCGGTTACCGTGAAGAAGACAGATTCTTTATCAGCTATCATGACTATTTTAAAGACTCTGATTGCTGGAGGACAAATGTATCTCAGAAGGTCTTACGCTACAAACTTAAAGTTAATTGAAACCACACGAGACAATGATACAGGTAATGCTGTTGTTTCTATCAACTCCTAATATACATTATTCTCACATTTTATTTTACTCGATGATTGAATAGGGATCGAGATTATATCTATGGCAAGAAAACCTGTTAACAGTTTGAATAGAGAACTGTTAGGCGAACTGAAGGCATCTTTATTGGAGGCTCAAAATAGTCGCAGTAAAGGTGTTATATTAACATCTTCCTTGCCAACTATATTCTCGGCAGGATTAGATATCATGGAAATGTCTACGACTGATAAAAACAAGCTTACTGATTTCTGGCAAACGTTACAAGACACTTGGTTAACTGTTTACAGTTTGACTATACCAATCGCTGCTGCTATCAATGTACAGAGCCTTTCAAGTGTTACTATACATGCGTAGTGTATCTCTGCAACAATTTTATGAAACGTTCCTTTCTACATAGGGCTCCAGTCCTGCTGGAGGTTGTCTGTTGGCAATATCTACGGAATATAGAGTTATGGTTGAAGGCAAACATACTATAGGATTGAATGAAACGCAATTGGGTATCGTCGCTCCAAAATGGTTCAGGGATATATATATCTCATTGATGGGCTATCGACAAGCTGAACTAGCACTTTTAAGGTATGTAAGGTATTTCATAAATATACATATATATATATATATTTATGAAATACACAGGGTGTCCCAGGTCAGGTTCATACAACTTCAGAGTCTTATAGGAAATTAAATTTGGAACAAAAAAGTTAAACATAGGTCCGAAAACGCTTCGTTAAAAAGTTATAGCTAATAAACTTAAAAAAATCACGTTTTATGATAATTTTTAAAAATAACTTCAAAATTCTTCATTTATTTGAAAAAAGTAAACGAGTTAAATCTGATAAGTAATTAAATAACAAACTAAATTACACCAATTTCATTCAATAATGCGTTCGTAATAATGCGTTCAAGAAAATAAGCTCAAAACAACGAACAAAAGCAGAAACTTCAGGGTCTTATAGGAAATTAAATTTGGAAAGGTTACATTAATGAGACCATTCAGAAGGACAATAATTTTTTTAAAAGTAAAAGAAAAATGTACGAATGTAATGTTTACACAAAGATCATCGAAAGGTGATATTTAAAAATTATAAAACGTGATTTTTCGAAGTTTATTAGCTATAATTTTTTAACGAAGCGTTTCCGGACCTATGTTTATAGGAACTTTTTTGTTCCAAATTCAATTTCCTATAAGATCCTGAAGTTGTATGAATCTAACCTGGGACACCCTGTATATATAAAGCATGTTTAATGAATATGTGATGAAATCTTATATTATATAACTGTTACTTTTCAGAGGATTGCAGTTTAAGCCTGAAAAAGCATTGCAGCTTGGACTGGTGGATGAGGTCGCTAAAGATAAAACGGACGCGATCGAAAAGTGCAAAAATTACATATTATCTTATGATAACATACCAGGTAAAAGTATTGTACTGTCGCATTTTACAGACATTGATATACTAATCACACATCATTATCAATAAAGGTTTAGGAAGGACTGCAACTAAGTTAGATTTGCGAAACGACTTGATTCAGTGGTTGAAAAAAAATAAGGAGGTTGACGTCGACCGTTTCGTGAATTACACACAATCACCGAAAGTACAAGCTGGCCTTAAACTTTATATTGAATATTTGAAACAGAAGAAACAATAGATATCTTGGTAAAAGACAATATTTCTGTTTTATACTCTTGCAAATCAAAGTTTTGTAAATTTTTATATATGTATTATATTTTATATCAGAATATATATTTTCATATTATGTATTAACAAATATGATACTCACATCTATTTCCTGAATTTTATTCTCTACCGTTAAAAGAGGCACAACGTTGTAATATATTAATCATCAATTTTCCAATATACCGTCATCATCTAGATCAATGTCTGCCAAATCTAACTGCTGTGGCAAGCTTAACGAATTGAGTTGTTGTTGTTGAAATCCAAAGAAATGTGATATTTCCAGTATGTGCTGGCGATTTCTTTTATTCTCATGCCTGTTCATTAAAATTTTTCTATATAAAATGTAAACGAGTTAAATTTTTTTATAATGATAGCCACTTACGCGATCAACTGATTGATATAATCTTTGAACCAATTGTCGAGTCGATTTATCATGCGCTTCTCTCGGTCGTCTATCACCTGTAGATTATGTTTATCAATTATCAGTTGCTAATTATCTTAACAATTTTCAAACTTCCAATGTTTACTTGTAAGTGTATATCGTGCGAGACGGCAAGAGTGGTAGTCAAAGTAGCCTTGTCGCAGCACAGATCCTTAAGATGAGATGGTACGTATGTCCTGTCCTCAAAACCGCTTAGATAACATAAAACTAATCCATTTATAGTATCGTTATATTCAACCTCTGCATTTCGTAATAGAGAGAAGTGTCCTCGCGCGGTTTCTAGGAATGAGTTGACCATATCTGTCATATTAATCTTGAACACCTCGTTTATGTCCTTTTTTGACAAAAAACAAATTATTCTTCTGAATCCGATTAATCTTTCGTTTATTTTTTATTAACTATGTTATACACATGTACCTCCATTTGATCATGTAATATAATTTCTTTAGACATTAACTGATTTCGTGTTTTAGACAATAAATCATTGAATTCATTAAACAATTTCCTTGCTTTTGCGGCAGTGTTCTCGGCTTCTTCTTCTTGTTTTTCTACCAAAGCTTCCATCACATTTTTTATATTCGCAAATATCCCTGTTCTTTTTTCAAGTACTTCATTTACAATCCTTACAGTAAAGCGAAGAAAGAAATTACATAGGTGATATAGTCGTATATATTAATAATTGAAATAGATCGCAAGAATCAAAATAAGTAATAATAGTTTTAAAAGTAGACTCTCGTTTAATTTTTATAATTGTTTTCTCTTCTACCTTCTTGCTTCATTTTGCATATTTTCCTTGCCTCCATTAACAGCAACTTCAAACAATCTTATTTCCTCTGTTCTTTTCTCATTTTCTCGTAAACCTAGTTCGTATAATTCGTGGCATATTGTAATAAAAGACTCTTTGTACTCTTCAAATGCATGTTGTGTATCTTCGTTTATTGTAGATAACGCTCTGCCTGCTATTTGCATCGATACATTTAAATAAATTATGTATGTAGATGTATACAGTAAGAAATGAAACACATAAACCTACCTTCATCGGAAGAAAATATTTGTTGAAAGAGATAATCTTCATCAAGATGCTCCACGTACGATGCAGATAGTAATGCAATCTTGTCTTTAAATTCTCGTTGCAATTTCAATTCCGTTTGCATCTTTGCTTCGTTTTCCTCAAGATTGCTAATTATACGACTACAAAATGAAACAATACAATTATTCATTTATGATATAAAACATTTGAAAGGTTTTCTTTATTTTACCACGTTAAAATTAATAATCACTAATGCTTATCGATGGCGGATTGACGATCGCTTTCGGATATCATTCTATATTGATAAAAAGTTAACTGGGGCACAAATGCGAACAGATAGTCTAAGTATCCATCCATCTCTGTGCAAGGGTTGTCGCACATGTTCAAACTTTTGAGAGATTTGAATTCGCGTAAATATACAACCTGCACAATGAAATTTTATGAATGACAACGGGCGGTATAATCCAGTCTTACAATTAAAATCAGCTTAAGTACGATCTTGAGATGCTACACAGTTGTTTTATTGAGTGAATGGGATTTTAAGACTATTTAAGAGAGAGACGAGATTTCAGACGATATTAAATATTATAAGATCTAATGAATAGACATGAGAAGACGTGAGACATCTAATTGTACGTACATGCTTCCAGTCATCGATCTTATTTTTACCGATGTTTAAAATGATCAATTTCTTCAAGTTGCTTATACCCTGTATGATCGAGATCTCATTACTGTATAGAAGCAGAATTTCTAGTTGATGTAGATTGTTTAAATTTTCCATAACTTTGATGCGATTAAACGAGAGGTCCAGTTCCCTCAAATGGCAGAGCTCATCCAGATTCTCAATTTTTTCGATAACGTTATGAGACAGTGATAGTTTGACCAAACTTTTCAACAGCCAGAGATAATCGATGTTTAAAATTTCTGCAAAGCAATACATAGAAAAAAATCGGGAATTTTAAAAGAATTCTTTTTAGATTCTCTTTGTGTGCTATCTGGGATTAGATACATCACCAACAAGGTATTTAAAGATCGACAATCTTATGTTTGCGTAAGTGTTAAGACATTTAGCTCATAATATAATACTAATTTTATGATTTATTATTACTCTGATGTTTCTTCGTAGACATGTACATATATTTAGGATTCGATAATATCCAATTTCTAAATAAATATAAAATTACTGCAATAAAATAAATTGAAATTTTATTATCATTTGGATTTGATTGCAAATTATAACTGTAAAAAAAAGGAGAGTTGTGCCGTAGATTTTAAGATTAGGTACGTCTACATGGATTATTTACATATTATCTACATGATGTTTAGACTTTTTTCATGTAGACAATATAAACAATGTAAACAATAAATTGGGTAGTACAATGCAAAGAAAGAATAATTAAATTACAAAATAATAAACAATAACTTTAGCATTAATTATAAAGATATTTAATAGTAATTGCAATTGAAATCGAAATTATAAACGAAGTGCACATTTCCGATGTTTGATAATTCTTAGATCAGTGATTGTCTATATTAAACATATATCGAATTCGATCACCCGCACTACACTGGATTAATGCATATATTAAAAGCCACTATACATGAAGTCATTTAAACGTAAAAGCACGTAAATATGTTATATAATCCACAGAGGAGATTTGTTTCGACACTACTGGCCAATTTTATTTTAATTAAAATGTCACGACGTTTCGATCATGGTTTTTGGTCTTTCTCAAGTGATTAAATTAAGATTAATTACATGGATCATACACAATTACACATCCAATGGAAATGACAATGTTCCAACAATATGTCAAAGTCCAGAGAAATATGCAGAGTGTCATAGTTAAATAAAAATGTAAAGTTTTGGACTCTGGTTCGAATGGCAAACAATATTAAAACCAGGCGGTCCATATTATAATACCTGTTTTCAAATTTCGAATTTTATGACATTTGAGAAAAAAATCGTTTTTGTTTGGTTTTTTGTTTCTTTGTGAAAAAAAATTTTATGTTTTGTGTTACTTAGTTATAAGACTGATTAAAATAAACGAGACTGATTATACATATAGTATTTAATAAAAATTTATTTCAAAAAATCTTATGGTGGTCCATATATTTGGAGAATTTCCTCTATATAAATAGTCAATAATGATATTATCATATTCCCAGGAAGAACAGAAAGTCATGATGACGTCATCACGACTTGATGCTTTTTACATCATTTTGAGGTTATTTTGACGTCATCATGACTTTCTGTTCTACTGGGATTATTTAGCAGAATACGCATTAATGATTTCATCGTTAAAGTGATTATATTGTATTAGTGTATTTAGATATGTTCATATGTAACAGCCTTTAATGTGCATTAATCCAGTGTAGTGCGAGTGATCGAATTCGCTAATAGTTTACATGGTCTACCCTACTGAAAATCCTTATTCTCAATTATGATCTCAATAAAAATTTTGTTCTCAATTGTGTTCTCAATTGTGATCTCAATAAAAATTTTTCAGTAGGGTAGTTTCCACCGAAACTTTCAATTCGCATCTAATGCGGTGTAGAACCATATTTAAGTCGATGGAAACGCAACTAATCTTTTTCATTACTACTCTACTTCCAATGGAAACAGTATTTCTAATGGATCTGCACCGAAGTAGAATCAGATTGAAGGCTTCGGTGGAAACTAGACTATTGTCTACGCACAGATGTAGACTACTACATTTTACATGTAAACGCTCAATCCTGAAAGAAAGTAGTTTTGCGGTAATATATGATATTATTGCGTTGTAAAAATGCATCTTAAGTACAAATGCATTCTTATTTATAAAGTATCTGTATAATAATAAATCATGAATTTAATATTGCGTTAAAAGCTAATTATTCTGATATTTATATCAGCGATCGAAAAATTTAGATCAATAGGTAATATCGACACTCTTCAATTATCTCCGGGCCTCGGGGGCCCTATTAAGGGTCGGCAGGACAGACCATGGAGATATCTGTCGGAGATGAATTTCTATTCACCCATATTACGGCTAAAACATTGAAAAAATCACAATGTAATTGCGATATTTGTAATTAGGAGAATCGCCCGATCGCTGCTACAGAGCGTTTTTTTTAAAAAAGGTCAAAATAAAAATTCTTTCTGAAGTGTCACCAGATCTGCACTATAATGCAGTTAAGGTGCAAATAATTTTGTTTATTATAATTTTTTAAGAATCAATTTGCAAAATTCGTCTATAACACTTTTCGTAGCTTCGTAAGACATAAGCTAAAAAAAGTTTTATGATAAAATATTGCTTTTAAGAGACAAAATAAGGTTGAGTACAAACTCGTGTAGCTGCACCGCAAATGAAGAGCAGAAAATATTCGGCGTGAGCTCGATCGTCACTCCTGCCGACCCTTAATAATCACAAAATTTTTTCCAAGGTCAGCAGTCTTTAATAGTATCCCATGAACATGTATGTACTACTGCCTACTAAGGAATTCGATGCGGATCTCTTTTAATTTGTCCAGCTCGATTCCGTCTTGAAGAAACAGTCTGCCGCCTTCTCTCTTCGGTCCCTGATCGACCGCTAAAGAAACGAGCATGCTCCGTGCTATCACACCGGGCTCCGTGGCTTCGCGCAGCGCGCTGACAGTGTCTGCCTTATGCATCTCGTTTCATATCTCGGTTTCAAGTCCAGCGAGTGTAACATACAGGTGTAACGAATCTCGGGCGCTGAGGCTTCGTAACCGCACGAATCTACGATTCGTTTTAAAGTCTTTCTCTTCTTTAAAAAATCGGCTGGTTCCAGGCTGTCTCAATGTTGACAATCTCTACGGCAGTGATGTTTAGAACTCGTTTGCGTTGTCCCGCGCAACCATTCCACGATCGGTTTGATTCCGTTCATTCCCTCCGTCCGCGCCGGCCCAACGGAGAATAGGATAGTCATACAATTGTCTTTAGAGATCCTGTAGCAGGTATGGCCAACCTACAGCCCGCGGGTCGGATCCGGCCCGCGGAGCAGTTTCATCCGGCCCGTGACAATATTTTAAAAAATAAAAAATTAAAGAAAAAACTGTAGAACTATTTTTATTAAAGTTTAAATTTAACATTAAAACAGTTTGAGTATGGCCCGCGGAAAGTTTGAATGTGGCCCGCGAATCGAAAAAGGTTGGGCATGTCTGTTCTATAGTGTAACAGGATTTCTACTTGTCTCTCTATCACTTTCCTACATTGCACTATCTTAGCTGAAAACATGACATCTTAACCCAGCAAGAAATGATTAGTCGAATCGATGTCGATTCGACGTCAATTCGTCGATAAATGATCGATGTCAAATCTTGACTGATATTTTTGTCATTTTCGACCGTATCATAATTATTTTTATGTTAATTGAGCAATTGCAAATATGTGTATAAGATTTCTATTGTCTTTCGGCTAATTCTACATCGAATACACAGTATATATATATGTATGTATACCACGCTTTTCTAACTTGTCTCAATTTGATATAGAATTGATCGAAAGACAATAGAAATCTTCTCTATATTCGCAATTAATATTTTATATTTGCTCAATTAACATAAAACAATTATGATAAGGTCGAAAATGACAAAAATATTAATCGGTATTTGACCATTTATCAACACATCGACGTCGAATCGATGTCGATTCGACTAATCATTTCTAGCCGGGAAGACTGTACTTAAGATGGTCTTAAATATAATCTTAAATATAAGATTCGACTATGAATACCGGTCCATAGTTTTTGGGATCGTCGATCCCATGAAGAATTATACTCTATTCTTCATGGTCGATCCGTAACACGTGGTACTGTGGTCCTATAGTTGAACTTTACCGGTTGCGGCATAAGTTAACGGTTACAGCCTCCATAAACCAGGCTTTAGTCTTGTGTCCGAGATCTCGGACGAAGAGAGAATTGACCAATCGCATTTGAACAATTTAGCCAAATGATTAATACAATTGGTCAATTCTCTCTCCGTCCGAGATCTCGGACCGATTTCTAGCATCGTGGAGGGAGGGTCCCGATAGCCCACATTCCGATAGCACACGTCGACTCACATCTCTCTCATCGTGGACACAAGACTTTACCCTAGATTATATATATATATATATATATATATATATATATATATATATATATATAATTCTAGATCAGGCCACGTTTATTAACATGGACATAGAGATGTATCACGCTGAGACAGACACTCCAGCGATGGCTCGTACGAGTAATCTGAACGAAGAACTCGGCATAGTTAAATATGTATTCAC
>NJRQ01001941.1:8333-19857 GCA_003063805.1 Aphaenogaster ashmeadi | reverse complement strand
AGTATCTCGTCGGTAAACGAGTGTACATTTTAGGTTAGATCACAATAAAAAGTACTATTGTTTTTGAAATTTCATATGATACTTTGTCGCGATACGGGGAAACACGTCGTTGTTATTTACTTCACGTAAATGATATGCCTCTACGTGGAGACGTGTGCGAGCAAGGGCCGAGGTTAGGTTAATCAGGCGCGCGTTCTGCGCTGCAAGTTTCTTGCGGACTTCTCCGTTACGTCTAGCCTTCACATCGCTATTCTTCGTATTATGAAGAGACGGCAGAGGAGGCCGGTCCTGACGCTCAACAAGCCGCAAGGCAATTATCACGGCGAACACACACAAAGTAAACATCAATGTTTGTTTTTAGTCGGCAAACTGAATATGTTGATATTTTTTTATTTCTGTTTCAATCGTTTTACTTTATAAAAATACTTTAAAATTAATGCACATTGAAATGAGAATTAATGCACAGTGTGTTGTCACATTGTTTTATCTGATTTATATTATAAATTTATTGCAGGTAGATGTAAGCCAATAAATAATGTACAGCCCATGCAGAATGAGGCCAATAACCCATTGGCCAATATGTTGTGCCAATACAACTCCGACAGCGACACAGAAGATCCTAAGAAAGATACACAGAAATTGGACGATCAAGTTAATGATTTTCTTAAGGTAAATGACTGCGATGGTTTTCTATGTTAAAGAGATTATACTTATATGTATATGTTTCTTATAGGAAATTCAACTCATTGCCCCTGAGCAACCTGCACCGAACGTTGCTAATGATCCAAGTTTAGCGACTAAGGCACGATCTGCGCATCATACAAGCCAACAAACATGTAAGGATTTCAAATATATATTTTATAATAAATATAATATATATGAAGATCCGGGGGGAAAAACAAGGAATGTCAGTTTTATACTTTTTAACAAGAAGGTTTATTAGGTGTAAATCGACACAACTGGCCAAATTTATTTAACAGATCACAACGTTTCGACCATTGGTTTTGGTCCTCTTCAGGTGTTAATAAATTATATTGTATAAATTATAACAGACATTCTATGAATGTGGCGTAGTGCCCAATAAAACCAAATATCTAGACTAAAGAGAAAATTATATAAAATTCGCTGCCGTGAATTACAAAAATTACCAAAATTAATAAGTTAAAGACTTACACATTGTTCGAGTCAAGTCGGGAAAGAATTATAAAGTAATCACAGAAATTAAAATAGAAAATAAAAAACTTTGACACATTAAGTAAGTTTGGTAATTAAAGAACGTGTTAAGAAGCACGTCTGTAACTCAAACGCTGTCAAAAGAATAAATAAGCGAACAATAAAACAGAGAGGACAAATTGATATTATATGTCATTTATTATTAAATCATAGGTCGTAGACAAATAATCCGTATCCTTCTGTAGGTTGATAGTGTTTTTATATTTCTTGATGAAAAACATTTCAGCGATCTCCCGTTTTCTTGTGTGTTTTTCTTTGTGCAAAATTTCAGGTCTTGACCAATTAAAGTCATGGTTATGAGAAAGACGATGTTCGCTTATTACAGAGTGGTTACTGAAATGCTTCTTAATATCAGCTTTATGTTCTTTAATACGAGTCTCGAGATGTCTTTATACTTTTTATTGAGTAAAATGAATTTTAAAGTTTGTTATTTCCCTTATACCCGAATGTTCTACCTTCATTTTTTCACTTATTTTTTCACTGATTAGTACAGTTTTTAATCCAAGATGTACATCAGTTTGTAGTATCTCTTAAACGCTACAAAATGACCATATCTCATTTTTAATAAAACTGACAGTCCTTGTTTTTCCCCCCGGGTCTTCATATAATATATTTATTAACTGCAGGTTACATCGCTAAGAAGTGAACTCGATTTACAATTTTCCTTAACACACTCGTTCCATCCATACTCTGTACTTCGTTTTTCTTATTACCGCAACTCATAACTTTCGTTTTCTTACTTATTACGCCTAGTCTGTACCATATCATTCTCTATCTTCATACAAAGTTTTACTAAGCATACCCATACCTGTTACATTTTGCCACTCTATGCTTTCCCGCACTTCACTCGACCCCATCGCCTTTATTCCAGTGATGTGCCGTATAGTTTACGTCAATTCTTTACATGCTTACTTACGTGTAAAGAATTAATTCTTTACATTGCTATTTTCCACGTAAAAGTGTAAAGAATGTAAACAATGTAAAGAATTTCGTAATTGGTTGATTTATATTTATAATAAACGAAAACTTTTTTTTAATAACTTTTATTTAAATTTTCCAAATCAAATATAAGTTTACCATAATAATAAAAATGATTTTTTTACTCTACTTTAATTCAACATAACATAATAAGCCAAATATCACAATTATCCATTATCGAGTGTGAATGAATGAACTTTATTTAATATTCGTCAGTTTTATTAGAATCCGTTATTCTAAAAGAGTAGTTGGTACATCTCATGACACGAAAGATGTTTGCATGTTAGTTATATATTTTTACTCAATACGACATTTGCACTTGACCCAAAGCGAGGGTCGAAACGTTGTGCTAGGAATTTATTTTTTCAATAAACGGACCAGTTGGGTCGAATAAAGATTTTAATAAGTTAATTATTTACTGGCGATATAACGTTCAATATATAACATTCAATATATCATTCAATTTAAAAGAGTAGTATATATGCAGAAGTTTTTTCGATTGTTCAAAGGTCAAACTTTTCAATTCTTTACATATTTTACATTGTTTACATTCTTTACATATTCTTTACTCCGTATCTAAAGAACTAATTCTCCATAATTATAATATTATAATTTAATTATATTATTAATTATATAATTAATACTCCATATGTAAAGAAATAATAATGTGTAAACGCACATCATTGCTTTTTTCTAATAGCCTCCCTCTTTCTCCTCAATTTCCTCAACACATTTGCTTTTACATTGTCCAATTCATCGTTTCATACTCTTTCCAATATTTCTTTTTTATTCCTACCTAGCTTTGCAAACCAATTCTTAGTCCATTAACATTTCTCAACATAATATAACTCATACAATCCAGCCCTTGTCCACAAAATAATCTTTTCTCCTCGTCTAACCAATATTTATTCTCCTCCATATTACCACACCTCAAGTTTATCAATAGGTTTGTTTTCTGTTCCTGAACTGGCTGCACTAGTTCAGAGTTTATCTTTTTCCTTCCAATGTGGAGTAAAAAAAATAAACTCTGAACTCTAGTGTAGCCAGTTCAGGAACAGAAAACAAACCTAATTTTACACTTTCCCTTATATACAACTTATCTAAATTTTCGTAAGGATTTCAAATAAATAAAATTGATAGAATATATATGACGAGTATCATTATGGAATATTTAAAAATATTTGTATTTCAGTATGGCAAGAGTGTTTTGATGAATCTACTGGTTATCCTTACTATTGGCATATCGAAACTAATGAGGTAACATGGGACATGCCAGAGGAATTACGTTCATTACAAAAACAATCGGGGGTGGGATCCGGAGCAAAACATCCTATCCAGGGACCACATTGGGTAGACTTTTCGTCTATCGCATGTAATTGTCATTTTATAAACTCTTTACCTTTAGTATTTTAATAAGGGAGGATATTATATCGACGAGCATTTGTTGCAGATCGGCAGTCTCAAGCAAATATACCGGAAGGCATGATACCGCAGGAAGTGGTAGCAAGGAATCGCAACAGATTCCTGCACAATGACACTCCTAAGAAACATAATTCGGAAAGCAAACCGGAAATTAAGAACGAGTCTCCTACGAAGGATGATGATTCAGATGATGGGTATAGTAAAAATTATATTTTAAATAGAATTATACTATCTTGACACAATTAAAAAATATATTTCTATTTTATAGACGGATAGAGATGATAACATCTTTTGGTAGCGATGGCAGTGATTCGGAGGATGAAAATAATTCCTCAGACGAGAATAAGATACCGACGCCTTTGTCTGAATCTGGAAAGTCCAATTCTGCGCCGTATCTAAAAAGCGGCGAAATCGGACCTGCCTTCTGTCCAACAGGGATACAATCTCCTACCAAAAACTTATTTCCTTCATATAAATCTGACTCGACTGACATATCAAACTCTACAAATCATCCTGAACAACTTGACGAGCGCAAAATAATCGAATCTGACAGCAAGAATAATATAGTTCAAGGCGAAAAGGAGTTCCTTATGGGAAACAAAAGTAGAAAAGATATTAATGCATATAACACAGTTCCGAAATTGGATCTTAATGTGTCCTTAGTACCTGGTTATGGAGATGATTCAGATGGAGAAGAGGAGGTTAAACCCAAGCAAGAGATAAAGCCATTGTTTCCGATTGCGCAGAATGAGGAATATGTAAATGTAACGAACTCATTAAAAAATACTCATGATGTTCCCACGAAAAATTCTGGCAACGTACAAGCTTCCGATCAGTGTAGTGACAGCAACGAAGATACGCAAGAAATGAAGAATGATCACGAGAAAACGGACGAGAAGGAATCGAAGACAGACGAAGATAAATCTAAGACAAATATATTTCTGGAGGATATGCAAGTGTGCGGCAAGGCTTTTCAAAGAAAGAAGCGGATAGCATTTGATGGTATCAATTATATCGATTATGTTTTTATCTAATTTTATTCCAGTGATTATATGTAACAAAAATTTGCATTGTGTTTCTTAAAATTATATCAATTTTTTTTATTTATCTTGAAAATTATATGTAAAATTATATCTTTATGTTTATGTAAACAAATAATTTTCTTTATAATTTCAGTTACAGCTACTAAAGTTAAACAAAGTAATAATACGTATCACGAAAATACAATTCGAGATGATAATGGCAGTGATCTTGTGAGCAATGAAACCGCTTCACGCAATACCGAGGACGGTGACGCGGGAGTGCACAATCAATTATGTGCAGAAAGCCAAAAGGAATGCGATGAAGCGCATAAGGAAATAGATCAGTGCATTAGTGTCAAGACTGAAGAAAAGCTTAATTTGAAAGACGAATCGTGCGACTCAGAAGTATCTACGGAATACAAAACAGTACCGAATGTTGTCGAGGAAAAAGCTAACGAGGAGATGAATGATTTGTCTCAGATTATAACAGAGAAATTGAAGTTTCTTTCTGAAGGAAGAGAGAGTGTCTCGGCTGTTCAAACAATGCAAATTCAATTACAAGTTAGTATTCATTTTTATATGTATTATTTTATTATTTGCTTCTATTATATTACACTGATTTTGAAGCATTTGATAATCAAAATATGAGTTTTATTAATTATAAATTGTTGTATTTATTACAGACATTATCTACTGCATGGACGGCAGGTAGCTTAGAGGACAGTTACTTTCAAAAGTGGCTAACTAATACAAATCATGAATTGGAAAGATTAGAGCAAGATGCGGCACCAGCTGGTTGGCTATGTCAATGGGATAGGTACAGTATTCCATATGCAATTTGCACTTTTCCATATAAATATAGGTACCTCATATGGGGGAAGATATCTATGTTCAATGGCTTTAAATGTATCATTAATTTATACAATGACTATATTCTTTTATATATATATATATATATAGGGTGCATTCGTTTACGCATTGGCTGCCGCAGATGTATCATTTTATCCTTGTTGTTCACCGAATGTTAAACGAGGATAAAATGATACATCTGCGGCAGCCAATGCGTAAACGAATGCACCCATATATATATATATATATATATATATATATATATATATATATACAAACTCTCACATACATATACAATTGCCACGTACTGCTACATGATTTCATCCATCATTGAAAAAGTTTATTTTTAGCAAAAATTTGTATACGTGCAAACTAGTTAATTAATAGATCTAGTACTATTTTTAAAGAAACATTGAACAGTTTAATATTTATGACAATTTTTGTAGAACGTATACTAAATAAATTTCTAACATTTCAAGATCTAATATAAATTCAAGTATATATTTTTAAATTTATTGCTTTTATACAATTTATATTTTACTAAAAATTAACTCAGACTCAAATAGGTCATAAATATTAATTTAATAATATTCACGATAAATAACCAATGTTGCATTATATACAATGGTTATATACAATGGTCTTAATATCCGTAGATACATTTTCTTTTAATTTAGAACAATGATGCAGCTGATACATTTTATTATTTCGTACGCAACAGTTTTTTTAGCTTAAGTGAAGGTGCAAAGCTCGTAAAAATCACAGTCCCTCACAAAGTGTAACATATTCTTTCGGTGCTAAATCGAGCCTTTGATCTTGTGATATTGTCAATGTGATAATTAATATGTGTTGAGTGATATAATATTTTTAATTTAAATGCTACAAACGATAATCGAGTAACAAGCACGTTACTTGGATTAAGGATATGTTTGTGCCATGAATAGTTATGAGAAAAGTGCAAAGTCAAAGTAACATTTATTAAAATGAAGACAAGAAGACATCACGCAAAAAAGTGAAAGAACTCTCATATTCTTTGATCGCAACAGAATTAATAATTCGCGCTTAGTATAATAATGTATAAATGATACATAGCAAAAAATGTATCGCTTTGGTGAATGATTATAAAAATATTTAATATCAGAATATTTTACATCAGTACTGTCCAAGATTTATAATTCTAGATATTAACCTGAAGTGTGTCGGCGTTTATACCTATTTCTTTCTTTTTTTCTGTCTTTACAAAGATACAGGAAGGCAATAGACATGAACGCTGATACACGTCGAGTCAATGCCCAGTATTACGAATCTTAAACAACACTGTTTTATATTATTGTTAACAGTGATATGATTATTTCAAGAAAAATTATTTAAGAAAAAACCATTTTTTTTCATTGTATCTTAAATATCAAAAGAAATTAACTGAGAAAATTTTATACGCACATAAAGATTTATTTTGTGCTATTTATCAAAGCAAACGAATATTGTACAGTTTCATGAATTTTATAAGATATATACATTTATCTGTTAGATATTCAATTTTTTAATAAAATGTGAAATAAAAAAAAACTATATTATTTTTTACGCACACGTTTCAAAGTGTAAAAGAAATTTATCTGGTATTATAATTTTATCCGTTAATCTATTCGATAATGAACGACGATTAACAGTGTAAGTATTATATCCTATCTATTATATTTATCAATATCTGATAATCCTTGAAACATGCTGATCGCAAATAAACCAGATATTAGGATTTAATTTTCATCATTATTTTCCCTGCACTTCAGTCACGATACCTCACTTCTCCTTCACTTTGCTGTAATTTCGCATTAATGTTCCCTACGAGAGAACACATTCTGATAATTACATAATTACATCACCCATCTCTCCTGTAATGAAAGGCCTTCGTCGAGTAAAAACGAGATACGACATTGCAGGTAGGAGTGTTTACTAGATTATGTTTTATTAATTTTTGCTTTCGTTTAAGAAACCGGTGACGCGAGTACACCGCGACGAATGTTTCACCACGGAAACATTACTTAAGCGTGTATTGAATGTAACATAGAGAATTACAATAGAAAAAACAGCATCTGCCATCACTGATGTCTCATGTGTTCCATTTTGGTCGGGGGATTTTTCTAGGTCACATAAGCGGTATTACTATCACAATACATCCACTGGGACATTACAGTGGACTTATCCTGACACCGGTATTGCCGGTGGCACTGAGGAGATGGAATTGTGCACTACTCCGCCACCAGAATCAGAAGAGTTATCAGTCACAGGTATGCCATTTACATACATAGATACTCTCTATAACAATATGTTACCAATAGAAAATACAAAACTAAACGATCTAATCTACTTTATCGTCATCGTTATGTTAGGATCACCTGGGACCAAAAAAATGAAGGAGAAACAAGCTGAGGAGATGGATGACAATAAGGCGGATGACGAAAATGTAACAGATAGACGTCCTGCGACTCTGGAACCACCACCTCCGCCACAGATATCTAATCCAAGTCCACCACCGCCCCCGAGAATATTCGCGGAGGATCTGAAGAAGGACAAGAAGAAAAGGGAGAAGACCGATGATAAATTCATGGACGCAAAGAGGAAACGTTTGGGGAAAGGTAATGAATATAATTACATTATTTGTATTGTAGCACTCTGCATCTTTATATAATTATATATATATATAATTGTTTAATAAGAATACTAATTGATCTGTTATATAAATGTATATATATATATATATATATATATATATATATATATACACATTTATATAACAGATTTATATAAGACACAAATGTATATTTATATAAAATAGATCAATTATATATATATATATATATATATATACATAATACAAGAATAATTATTACTATGTATAAGTATTAACACTGCAAATATGACACTATAGGTAAAATACAAAAAGAAAGATTTATATTTGTTCACAGACAGAATAATGACTCTGGACACGCAGGTGGTGAATCCTGCCTTAGAATCTTTGTCCTATGCACATCCACAAGTAGCTGTGTCATCTCAAACTTCGATACCTCCGAATCACGCAAATATGGAGCCTCTGCCGCCTGGCGTGGACTTACCGGACACATCTTACGAAGCTGCCACCTTAAAAGGGATAATATATAATGCGGCGTCACAGCCAAATAATGCGATTTACGCGCCTTCAATTGCTGATCCAACGATACCTATCTTAAGCCATCAGGCGGGTCTGCTTCAAGAGCCGTTTGTTCATTATCCAACTTTTCATCAACATTTGCATAACGTAAGTACACTTTCGTGCGTAATGTAAATAAGCGTCATATATTTGTAGTATATAAGAAGTACATGAAGAAATACAGTAGTACATCTCGTGCATGTCGAATATAAATACATGAAAAAATACATTAGTTGTATAATATATATTAAATATATTATATTTTCTCACATAATAATATATTATATTTTATATAATATTATATATATTTAATAGTATATAATAATATATATTTAATAATATATATTAAATATATTATTTTTTCTTATACAAAAACATGGCAAACATATAAGAAAAAAAAATAAATATAAATCTGTGTCCGGGGCGAAGTCGTCACCAAGCCACCGGGGTGAAGTCGTCACTATGACGACTCTATTTTCTGTTGCAAATGTCATTGTTTTTTTTAATTGCACGAAAATGGTACGCACGTACCGTCGTAAAACGACTCCCGTCGACACTCCCGTCCACTCTGCTCAGCGAAGTTCATATATTCATGCAACGTCTTAATTTCAAATGCAGGTTATGGACTTTGAAAGTGAAACCACTTTGGTGGAATACTTAGTACATTGCAACGACATGTACTTTGGGCTATCTGCGAAGGAAACCCGTGGTTTAGCCTTTGATTTCGCAAAAAAATTGAATCTGAAGGTACCAGCATTACAAGAAAATTGATTTTCTTGTAATTATTTTCTGCCATCGTGTTTTAAATTAATAAATGTTTACATTTTTCTATTAAAAAATAATTAATAACAGTTATCCTATCATGATCGGAATTATGTATTTTTACTTAAAATCCAGTCCAAGAATGGAGTGACGACTCCGCCACGGGGATATGACGACTTCGCCCCGGCAATTTTGACATTTCAATTTTTGCACCTTTGTCGTTTTTACTCTATACCGGTTGAACAAAGCGACGTAGACCAAAAATGCCCATATAAATTTTGTAGCCAAGGGTTACAACTCTTTACAACAGTACACCACATTTCACTAAAATTATTTTTTTTGTTAAAAATTGACATCGAAAAAAAGTGACGACTTCGCCCCGGTCTCCTCTAATAAATATAAGAAACAAAAGTTATTATAGAATGTATATAATTTCGAAGAGTTTGCATACATGTGAGAGTTTCATGCAAATATATATAATTTGTGTATCTGTATTTGTTAGCAGACAATCGCAGTTGCAAACAAGCACAGTGGGCAGAGTGCAATTCAGTTCATGGTGGGATATGCGCCGATTTATACGAACAACAAAATCATCGCCAAGCCACCAGTCAAGGCCTCGAAGGAATCTTTAGGATCTGCCCTCGATTCCTTTTACAACGACATTGCGCGTATTGAGAAGACGGAAACAGAACGGACAGGACAACATCAAGATGTTGCTGCCACGATAACGGAGCAAGTATCTATCCCAACTGAAGAAGCGAAGCCGGAAATGGAACCGGAGACTATGTTCAACGACACAACAACGAAAGAACGGAAGAAAAAGAAGGTAGCACACTTTTACTTATCACCGTATTTATCTCTTTCGATATCATTTTCTGGTATAAAAACTATAAAGTATTTATTTATATAAAAAGTGAATGTTATACATTCCAATACTTTATGTTACGTTAGATTAAACGTATTTAAGTAATTTTTGAAAGTGAAAGTTATATGCTCCAATTGTTTGCAACGAAGTAAAACTTTGTTTCTTACTTTCTTTTTAAAATAACAGAATTTCTCAGAAATTCCTTCAAGTATATATATTTCAATGATATATTTTTAAAAGTTAAACGATATTAAACGATATTAATCAAATATTCGACACTTGATGTAATTCTAGGCAAGAATCAGCAACAGCAAAAAACACAAGGAAATGTCGAGCATGGTGGCGAAGTGGCAAAGGGTACAAAAAAATTTAGAGGACGCTGTATAAATAATAGAAAGCGATTAAAATAAAATAATTGTTGCATGAGAAATGATGTTACATAGACTGTGTTATTAGTATCTTCAAATTTCATTGTATATATGCGTTGTTAAATATTTCTTTTACTGTGAACTAGTTTAAGTTTTTATCCATAATCTAATGCATATATATTTGCGTGTTGCAAAAGTTTTGCAGCAATATTATTCGTGTTATTGAACATAGTACTTATCTCTCGCGCGACTATTATGTATGTTACAATTTATTGTAAAGTTTTGTGTGATAACTTTTATGCAACACGAGAGAGAGAGGGGGGAGCAAGTAATGTATTATATTATGATTATATATTTGCACATTCATATAAAGTCAAAAGTATGTGAGTGCATTTTTATAATTTAATGCGTTTCTTTTAATACCGAGAGATACTGCTTCATTGAATCAGCGCAAATTATTTTTGCACATATACTAAGCGCGATATTTAGTTTTTTACAGATCGTAAAAAATGAAGTCATACTTTATAGGCTTTATTGCAAACAAGAGAGAACGAAGCAAAAATAAAGAGCATGACATTTGATATTATTGTCGTTTTATATCAAAAACATTGTGACTTGGAACTATGTTTAATAGTTTGATATTATTAAATGTGTTTAACATATGAAAATTTAAATGAAATATTAAATTAAATAACGAAATTTTAAATTAAAAATAATTATAAAACACATGTACATATGTAATGGTGTCACAAATGCCTTATGCATTATGACTGTGTGTGGGTGTGTGTGTGCGTGTGTGTGCGTGCGCGTGTGCGTGTGCGTGTGTGTGCGCGTGTGCGTG
>NJRQ01001938.1:1047-15809 GCA_003063805.1 Aphaenogaster ashmeadi | reverse complement strand
TTTTATTCTATTTGTTGCATACGAGTTTAAATTTATGTAATATATATAATAATAAACTACTTGGCTAATATTATAATGATCTCATATTTGTTTTTGAACAATTTATATTTAAACTGATTATTTAAAAACGTTTTTGGTTTTAAGAACAATAATATAATAACATCCAATACTTTTTATGTACTTGGCGTAAATTTTTTTCTTTTTTTGAAAAGGTTTTTTTAGGGTAATAACCTTTTGATAAGCGGCTTGGCTTATTTTATTCATGGGGCTCAACACTACTCGGAAAAAATTATGAAGCATGTTATTCAATTTTTATTATGAAAAAATGGGTCAAATTTTAAGCAAAAATGAAATTTTAAGGTAAAAAATGTTAGTAGCTCAATTACCAACTTCTAAGACGGAATAAATCCAGATAAGTTGGTTTTTAGGGTTTTTGGGGTTGCTGATCAAGAATCTGGTATCAGATTTTTAAAATTAAAAATAGCGGATCCAATAACCCAGGTAGCAAGCTGACGTTATTTGTCGTCATTTTGACGTCAAAATGACGTTTAATGTCGTCAAAATGACGACAAATAACGTCAGCTTGCTACCTGGGAATAAACGAGAAAATTTCCAAAAATATTTTTCTTATATCTTTTTTTCTATTTTTTTTGCTAAAAAATCTTCTATCATGAACCTGAAAAAGATCTCGTAGTCTTTTTCTCTTAGCTGGATTTCCCGGGGGCGTTAAAGGGTTATGATTGTTTTAAGTACAATCTCTTAAGATGTCATAAACCAATTGGACTATGAATACCGGCCTATGTGTTCGTGCGTAGGTGTGTATTCATTCATCATGAGTAGAATCCTATATAAAGAGAGAAGCGGCTTCGGCGTCGCGATTTCTGATTGGTGATGCCCCCCCCCCCCCATCTAATTAAAGCAGTCATATTGAGTCCGGAGTGGAGATGATATATTTCGATATTTGCAGCTTTTTATTTGGTACTTTTTATGGTTAGGTTATTATCACGTTTATTCAATAAAAAAACAAAAACTGCAACACGTGCATTAGACAGTGTAAATCTTAAATTAATCTCACGCTGTGTGACGGAGTATGTTTATATTCTTATATTATGGAACTGGAGCGAGCTAAACATGGCGGTGCTGGAGGTGATGGTGAGGGTCCGAAGTCGCTTCTCTCTTTATATAGGACTCTAATCATGAGCAGTATACACCGACAATGGAATTGAATGGAATCGCTTAGTCTTACAAGGAGAACCGCCTAAGTGTAAGTCTGACAATGAGATCGATAAGGCTTTTGCAGGATGAAGAGGGATTAAGGGTAAAGTCCTAAAGAATAGAGACTGTCTTAAGCACGCTGCACGATCTCAAGATGCTATACGGTATTTCATTGGCTGAGCGGAATATATAAAGAATTATAGAAAAGATGTAAACTTTCTATCCGTATCTAAAATTCTCTCAGTATCTTCTCAGAAAAATGTTCTAATTCGTATAAATAAAAATCTGAAATTTTTCAAAAAAGTTATAAAATTTATATAGAAATTCTAAAAAATTATATGAAAAATTCTAAAAAAATTTATCACCAAGGTATTACAGAAAAAGAAAAAATACAGTAAACATCTCTCGCTCAACTAACAGTAACATTACATCAATATTATAATTTTCTACTCAACAATGTAACTGGTACATTCAACATGTGTTATATTATATTCATATCGTTGAATGGAAAATTACAATATAGATGATATATCACTTTTAGTTTATGTTTTCCAGGAATCCATGTAATTTCTCACTTTCAACCGAACGGAATGACGTACATAGCTGCAGTATGTATGAAGGCCAGGAGAACTTTAAATAATAATAAGCAACTAGCATATGCAAAATGGGTAGAACCAATGCGGTTTTTCCTAACGCGTTATGCAACTTAATCATTGTTTATTCTTTCCGATCTGTCTTGAACTTTAACTTGAAATATTTCTAGGCGGGTCATCATGATTTGACCTTGGAGATTCGCGGGATCGGAGTGATAGCCTCTCTGATACGTAGCGTCATCCGTGGATTCAACGTGAAGAGGCGAGTGAAGACCGTGGTGTCCAACAGCGCGTGTTTACCGAAAGCCAGCAAAGTACCGAATTACATGATCTTCAAGATCTACTCGATCTATCTGGCCATTTGGGTGTTGCTGTTCACCGCCGCTTACACCCAACGGCTGCGGCGCGTGATCTGCTCGTTCTTCTATAGGAAGCGCGAGAAGAGACGTGTGCTGTACCTCTACAACGAGAGCCTGAGGCGCAGACTCGGGCACGCCAGGTAGAAACGGGATTAAATATCTCGTCGTTAAATTCGAACCTGACCGAATAGCTTCGAATTCTCTACGACTACTTCGAGAAACGGAGCCGGTACTTCTAAATAGAGTCCAATCTCAACTAAACGCGAAAAAAATGGTTTTTCTGAAATATTTAAAAATTTGACCAGATACAGATCTAAAAATAATTTTGTTGGGTCATCAAAATAATTATGTAGGACGCCCAAAGTTGCTAGAATATCAAAACTTCTTGCAGCATTATCATCATCCCAGGTAGCAAGCTGACGTTATTTGTCGTCATTTTGACGTCAAAATCTAATGTCGTCAAAATGACATATTTTGATATACCTGGGATGTTTGAGTGTCCAAATAATTACTTTTGATGGTTTAACAAAATTATTTTCAGATTTATATCTGGCCAAATTTGTAAATATTTCAGCAAAACCGTTCTTTCCGTGAATAGATTCGAGCTCTCCACAACCCAGAGAGAATGATCGATATCGGATCGACATCGATCAGACGTCGATGACGTCTAACCGACGTCTGATCGATGTCGATCCGACATCGATCAGATGCCATTTCTCCCTGGGAAATAAGAAATTTGATTTCTTCCATCGGAATATACACAGCTTCGAGTACTGCTCGTTCTACGTGATCAGGATAGAGCATTTCACGAATGGTGCTAGAGCCTCGTGAAATGTAACTCGATATCGAAATCGACTAAAATCTCCGTGAATACACGTCGAACTTGATCCCGTCTCCGACACCAAGGTTCATGCGAGCCAGAGTCAAAACTCTGGTCAGGACTCGTCGGCTGGAGTACGACATGGATCCATGGATCGCCTTGAGGCTGCGCTGGCCGGCGCTCTGCGGTTGGTTGGTGATCTTCGCATGGGCACGTCACAAGTGCCTCGTCTGCGGGGAAGCGGAGCCGAAGAGAGGTCCACAGTTTCGTAGATGCACGACACCCGGATGTCCCTTTGTCCATTGTCCCGAATGCTGGGACGACGTCGGCAGGATTTGCTATGCCTGCGCGGACATCGGCGAGACGGACGATGACACGGACGAGTTTGACACTCATGTAATAAAATAAAAGGGGCACCGATAAATCCTGTGGATGTTTTGCTCGATATACGTGGCCTGTTATATCATAAACGCCGATATTATCAAATCAATCAAAGGACCCCGCACAAACCTTATGGAAAATGGCTTTCAGTGAAATTGGCTGAAACTTTGCCATTTTGTACTTCAAGTGATGCTGATCGAAAGTTACCATTGCCACAAGTCAATCCTATGAGCCGTTTTTGTTCTAAAAGGGCTCAAAGTTTAATATAACACAGGACCACAAAAAAAATTTTTTTTTAAAGTTCCTGGGACCAGAGTAGGCGTTCCTTATAGATTTTGGGTCACTGAATCCGAATTCGTAAACCGTTTTGTTCTATCGCGTCTAGTTTTTTAGATAATCGATAAAAATAGCGGAAAATCCAGAATTTCAGCTATTTTTAATTATCTAAAAACCTAGACGTAACAGAACAAAACGGTTTACGAATTCGGATTCAGTGACCCAAAATCTATAAGGAACGCCTACTCTGGTCCCAGGAACTTTTCAAAAATTTTTTTGTGTGGTCCTGTGTTATTAAACTTTGAGCCCTTTTAGAACAAAAGCGGCTCATAGGATTGACTTGTGGCAATGGTAACTTTCGATCAGCATCACTTAAAGTACAAAATGGCAAAGTTTCAGCCAATTTCACTGAAAGCCATTTTCCATAAGGTTTGTGCGGGGTCCTTTATATAGCATATTTTTTTAATTTTCAAAGGGAATCACATAAAGGAAATAATAAGAATAAGTTCACAATTATTTATAATTGTGTTTCTAAAAATTGAAATCTATAATTTCGACGAGTTCAATTTCCCGTGCTCTGTGTAAGTAATGCTTTTCATAAGATTTATGTAAAACACAATACAAATCTAATTGATTTGGCAATATCGATGTTCAGTAATATATAACAGTAATAATACCAATATACCGAAAAATATGCCATTGCGTATATACATTATATTAATATATGTACCAATCGGTTTATATGTCGATTATTAAACAAAACCAAAAAATACCAACAATATAATATAATCAATATAAAAAATATTAGTTATATACTAGTTCCAAGACGGAATCAAATTCGACATTGGAAGATCGATTCTAGTATCTGCATATTTTTACATCATCCTTAAATTCTACTTAACATTAAACTCGGAAAACGAAGTAAAAGTCTCACCTGATTCACGCGTATCCTTCGCCGCAACGTCACCTTGAACTTATTTACTTAATTACTAGCATTTATGACGATCAGCGCTGATCGGAAAATTTTCTCTTGTCTACCCCCGGTAAAAAAATTTTTATATATAAATATATATAAATAGATATAAACATATATAATCATATATAATTATATATAATTATATATAATTATACATGATTATATATGAAAAATTTCATGTATGGACATATTTCATACATAATTATATATAATTATATATAATCATATATAATTATATATAATTATATATAATTATACATGATTATATATGAAAAATTTCATGTATGGACATATTTCATACATAATTATATATAATTATATATAATTATATATAATTATATATGTTTATATCTATTTATATATATTTATATATGAAAAATTTTTTACCGGGCCACATCGCAAGCAAAAATTTTCCGCTCGGTGATAGCTGTTCTATTTCGCATTAAGATCTTTTCCGTGTAAAAAGAGAGTCGCACGATTAGGATTCAAATGAGGAAAATATCAGAGGATTTCGTGTATCATCGAGCAGGAAAGATAAATACGACGATAAACATCGCGTGGAATACATTATGACGTATGTATATTACGAACAATATTTTATTTGCATACACGCATATATGTGTTACATTCTAATCATATCAAATCGTAGCTAGAAGGACAATGAGACAATTAGCATTGCGTCATAATAGTTTTGCAACGAGTACTCGTTTCCTTCGATTCCCGATTAGATCTCGACGCCCTCCTCCTTGGCCATATCCTCGTACTTCTTCGCGTATTTCCCCTCCGGATCGTATTTCGCTTTCAGCTGGTCCCACATGTCTTTCTTGTTTAGCACCAGATGCTTTATCACCTTCCTCACGACTTGCTTCTGGTGTTCCGAGCATTTCTCACATTCAGTTTCCAGCGCCTCGTTTATGTATTCTGCAATTACATAATTATTATTTATTTAACGATATTAAATACAATCGGATATCAATGCAGTCTTGATAAGAATTAGAATCGGCCTTTGACACGCGATTAGCCGCCAAAGATGTTAACATACGATTAGAGGTATGCTTCCTGATATCAGTAAATATCAACTAGCAGTAATCAATGTTACAATTTTCTATTCAACAATATAACTGTTACGTACAATATGTGTTATATTACATTTATATTGTTGAGTAGGGAATTATAATATTGATGTAATATCACACTGTTAGTTGGTGTTTGCCGGGTTGCTAACAAACTGAATATTTATGAAAATCGAGAAGGGCCTAAACGGTCATAGCTAGATCTTAGTGCTTAATAATATTTTATGCGTGAATATTTTAGTTCAAACAAACTGCGTGCCGATTAATGTCGGTCTTGAAACGCAGAATTTTAAATTGAATATTTATTAGTCGCAAGAGTTGCGTAATTTAACGAGCGATTAAATACTTGCTAAAGAAAAACGCTAAAGAATTTTCTTTAGCAAATCAAATTCGTTTTAAAAAAAAGAAATTTCCATATTTCGCAAATAGAAATCTTTTGCATATCTTACGTCACAAGTTATGAAGTTCTATTCTAAGAAATATGTTGTTAAAGCTGCTTCTAGGAACAATTCTCTTTTTCTAACATGTTTACACTCTTCCGGAGTATCTTGCAAAGATAAATAATAATGAGATCTTTCGATTACATATAATTATCATTGAATTAAAAATCGTTGGCTACGCATGCAAAGACTATTAAAGAGATGACTAATCTAATTCACCTTCGAAGTTTTTTTTCTATCCAGGCTGCATTTGTAACTACGACTAGAAGTTACATGCGCGATACTCACTCTTCAGTTCGATAGCTTCAGCAGGGCACCTAACGTTGGGCTTATCCAGCAAACAATCGACATATCGCTTCAGCAATCGTTCGTTGTGAAGAATTTGGTCTACATCTATGTTATCAAATCTACTTGTGTACTGTTCTGCTGGCAGTGCGTACACAACAGAAATGACAGCGACCAGGCAAAACACTGCGAGTTTCATGACTGCAACACGCGTATATGTCTAATTAAATGAATGAAACGAAGTTCAAGTTTCGGAAACTATGCGATTGTGCCACGAGTGATTTTGAAAAAAAAATTGCATGTAAAAATATAGATGTGTTAATAATTAACAGTATAAGCGAATATCTATTAATATAAGTTACATAAATTTTGTATCTCGATATATGTTACGGAAGATTAAGGGGAGATCGAGTTTACGTTTCTTCGATCGGGCTTTGCATTTCTTTGAAAAATATCAATTCGCTCCTCACCCACACAGCACACGATATTGAGATATCCACTAGATATCCGAGGGATATCTCAATAACCGTAGGATCTCCATGGGATCGCATTATGTCCAATTGGACATGTGGATCACTCTGGGATATCCTCAGGATTAAGTGTGCTGTGTGGGCAATAACACAAAAATACTTGCGAATTCAATTCGCCGTTTCTTCAAGAATCAAACACAGAAATGTCTATTGATTCGCGAGACACGTAATATCACACAACGATGAAAAATATCGGACGAGCCGTGGCGTAAATGCGACATTTGCATCTTGATCGGCCATGATCGTGCGGCGAGGAATGAGCTGCGAGAGACACGTGTAATCTTTTCAAATGCAGCTTCCCTCTTTACGAAGGTGTCACAAATAAATTTTCACAGCGGTGTTAATAATCGGTATAACTATTTTCTTTTTCTGACGGTCGGTTTGCGACTATCAAACACACTGAACTATCCGAGCGCAGATCCGAAAATTGTGATAGTTAAGTACCCGGTAAACACCAACCAACAGTAACATTATATTATCATTTCCTACTCAACAATGTAATTGTTACGTACAATACGTGTCATATTACATTTAAATTGTTGAATGGAAAATTATAATATTAATGTAACGTAGGGCTGTTAGTTGTTTACCGGATAATTTACTCATGTAATCACGTTCAGTTTTCAAAACGGAGTCTCGACGAAGGAGTCGCGTTGCGACTGCTCTGAGCCGATTGGCATACGATAAATGCTCACCTAACACGTATTATTCGCGATCTGACGTAATTGTACGGATGTATCGGCGGTGTGACTTGACTTTATATACGTGCGAAGAAGCGAACGGCAGGGTGGGAATGGTACCGATTTATTCCACGAAGTCCACTTCATCAGCCAGCACCTTCACCTTCGCACCCGCGATGGAAAACGCTCGCACGCGTCATCGTCGACTTTAATGACGCACTATGATTTTTCTCTTCTCGCTGACGATGGAGGATTTAACAATGCGCGTCGAGAGAGATTACCAGTATAGTGCCATTGTCACGATTGCTCCTTCTTGGAAGAAAAAACTACCCCCGGGCTGACGCTGTTTCCAATATTCATAATTTAAAACTCATCTCCCGCGAATCATCACATGTCACAGGATGGAAATTCTCTTTTTGAAAATTTTAGATTTATTACGTGATCTATGTACTATAATTTTTAATCTTTACATTCGTGTTCGAACTACTTAAAAAAAGAGTGACTAGCAAGCCATTTTTTGTTCTATTCATATTCATTCTTTTATTATAAAAAGTTTCAGCGAAAAGCAATCACGTGTTATTTAAATGAAATTTGAGCTAATTATCAGTATTAATTATTATTGCAATAACAAAACTAGATTACAAAGTTGATAATAATTCTTCAAGGCGCTTCGCAATGATTATATTAAACGAATAATTCACTCTTTATTTTTTATTTCAGAGAATAGCGATTTTTCGAGACTTGCTGTATTTGTGAACATCTCAGGTGGTTATTTCCAGAAAACGTCGGCTCCATTTATCATCTCATTTTTTTCAAATGTCACGATTATAACTTTTCGAGACCTGACATGATAGTTCATCTTTTCGTTAAGTTATTAACAAATCTAAAGACAACTCTCTCTCTTTCTCTCGCGCGCATGGGCGCCTTTACAACTTTTTTCAAGCGGAGCAGAATGTAAATATACTAGGGGTGCCATACAAACGTATTTTCAAATATTTTTAAAAGAAATATTTATGTAAATTTTTATTTGTATAAATTTCAAACAAAAAATTATCTGATTGCCAATCATAAAATCATTCTACATTTAAAATATTAAAATCTAAGGGGGGTATACGTCCTTCCTCACCCCCTCCTCCTCATGAGTGCCCATGCACAATTACATTCAAATTGAAATAACTATTGTAGAAGCGTAATTAATGCGCTGATTCGAAGAAACAGAAAATTATGCGAGAAAAATATGATTGAAGGATATCGGATAACTAAAAAACATCGCAAAAACATCGCACGTCTTTAATCTAATAGCGTGATTAGTCATTACTCGATGATCCCACGATGTTTGGAAGCAAACGAGACTTATTAAAGTAATCAGTATAGAATTATTACCGAGTGTATATCTCACACGAAGCTTTATCTCGGCATTGTTGTTGGGATCAACATTAATTAATTTATATCCGTTTCTGGAAGGTCGGTGGGGAAAACTAGAAGGTATCACGTCGCAAAAATCATCGCACACACAAGTCTTTCTTAAAGGAAAATATCGCACAATTTATTTCGCACAATATATTCGACGAATATCCGTGTCTCGGAGTACATCATAATAGATAAGTTGTAAAGAGCTAATTTTTTGTCGTTCAATTGAGAAAATAGTGCGTACAGTGTAACACGCGTGTCGAATATCATACAGACAATTTATTGTGGCCGAAGCTGTACTTCATACATCATTCTTTATCCGACTATAGTTGCTTCATAAGAATTGTTTTCCTTGGGAATTTCGATGTTGATACGCTACAGCTAAAATATCGACTTTATACACATATCGCGAAGACGAGATCTTTAATCAATGATTTCGATTGCTCAACGCTCACCAAGAGGAAGCTATTCCGTTCATACGATTAACTATACACCATCAAATATAGTCGGATAAACGGAAGAGGTATTCGTTTATTATCTATACAAAATATGAGCGAGTCATTTATATTTTAGCGTCGCTCTGTCATACAAATGTTTCTCCTCGCACACACACATACGCGCATTCAAAGAGAAAGTCTGAATATAGAATTTGTCTATCTACGTAAACCTGAGTAGGTCTTTACTCGTGTTGTTATGTACAAATAGATAGGCTTTTTTTTATATCTACATAAATTAGGACCTATATATACATTTCACTGTGTGTCCCTCCATTTAGACTTACATATACAATTTTAATAAGCGTGAAAATTTCGGGGACAACCGATTTAAATAATATTTAACAATATATTATCGTACAGCTACAATATTCCTGCTTTATTGTACTTTAGAGATAAGTAACATAAAAGCATACATATCATATATTTCGAAAACTGTGCTTGCGGTGTTATCTTATGTTTCGTAAAATAAGAATTACAACTGTTCATACCGGATGTTCCAAAAGAACCATGAACGGGGATCTCTTTGATGACATTGAAATTGTTTTAAAAATATTCAACGTGATTCGCCCAAATTTTCTAATTTTTATTTATCTCGTATAGTAATATTGATGGATAAATTATTCTTAGTCTTGAATGGAAGAGAATATAAATATGTCAAAGTACGGCAGAAATAAAGATATCTCTCGATGGTATTACTGCACACTTTGTGTATATCACTTTAAAAGAAATGTTTCAATAAATGTTTCTTATAGAGGCAGCTTTCGTGATATCACAAAATTGAACATGTGCCTAACAATTAAAAGATCATTTTTAGGAAATCGTTTTCATGGATTTTGACTTCTAAAGTGAAAGAAAATAATTACCTACGCTCCCAAAGCATCTTTTAGATATTTTTCGTTACCAAAAAATTGGTTTAAAATTTTATCGTAATAATAATAATAAAGACGACACTTCATATGTCGCAAAATTGTAATCCTTTGTGCTTTGAATCATTAAGAAAGGTATGATTCCCTTGTCCTATATACAAATATTATACAAATAACAGACAAATTATCTAATACTATACATCTTATATTAGTTAAATATGTGAAGTGTGTGTGTGTGTGTTTGTATTTGTACCATTCTTCGTCAATAAGGAATTTTTTTAGTTCAAATGAAAGAATCCTTCAATTGTCAAATAGATTATAGCGTTACGTTTATAATTATACAATCATGATTCATACATCATTTGTATGCACAACATATTTTAACCCTCAAACACCGCACTTCGGCGCCACCTTCAAACACACCACATGGGTGAGCCTAACCCAACGACTTGTTTGCTCATAACTCGAGATCTTTTTTTTTAATCTATATCCCAGAAGGTAAGGAAAAAGAATATATAGGTAAGAATTCCCAAAATTTATAGCGACTTAAGATATTTTGACAAAAACAAAAACAAAATTTTGGAAATTGTGAAAAAAATTGAGTTACCGTAACCCACAGATGAGTTTGAGGGTTAATTACATGGATTGTCAATCGGTTTATCAAAGTTTATCACTTTAAATTTCTTGTGAAATAAGCAATTTCTTCTATATGTTACATCATTAGCCTTCATTCAAATACATATATATATTTTAATAGCAATATATCTACCTAATAAATAACAATAATCTTAATAAAGTAGCTAATTTCAATAATTTAATGGAACAAATTATACTGACCTAAAAAGTTTCGATATATTTTAATATACTTTACATATATACTACGACAATTTTATAATTTGAAAGCAGAAATGCGTGAATAATCTTGATATTTCCTTATTGTCGAATATGATAATATTTAAAAAAAAGAAAAGCGCTCAGCAGGCATTATCTACACACGGAAATAACACAGTGGAAGAATTAATTGAGCAATACGTTCAATGGCTCTACGTAGGCAGTGTTAAGAGATTCTTTCAAACAGCATTCAATTGGAAATGATAAGTAAAATATATATTTGGAAAGGGCCAATTCTTCCATTTGTTAACGCTTGTCGCAATTAACTAAATTATTTATTATTCTCGATATTTATAGCCAGCTTATAAAAGCCAATCTTAAAAAAAAATAATTAAACACTTTTTTTTCAATTCCCCGTTGGATTTCCGTCCTACTAGTGAAAGACACAAAACTATACAATTGAGCACTTGCTGCGATTTTAGGTCTGTTCTTTATAGCTATGCTATACTCATTATACTTAAAATGAAATATATACATATTTGAAGTTTGGCGAAAATAAGAAAGAAAGTTTTAAGGCAGTCCTTGTTCAGCACATCTTGCCAAATGTTTTGTGACTCTAATACTACGTTTACGCGAGCGTTACTTCTGTAGTAACTTACTCAAATTATCGTAACTTACGATAATTCACTCTGCGTAAACGGGAGTCTCTAGCTGTTACTTACGAGTAGATAATTGAAGCAAGTTACTCAAATTAACCAATACTTCCCGTGCTAATATCTCGCGTAAACGGCGAATTTGGCACTCGGTGCACAAGAATGCAGCGCAAGCAAACCCGCAATATACGGACGCAAACGACTCTAAACGGAAGTATCGCAGAATACTACGCACGCGTAAACGGTAGAAAATTATAGTATATTAGTCATCGCGTAAACGCATAACCCCGCCGCGTAAACATAGTATAAGGGTTCTTGTGGCAAGATACTCTCGGTGATATGCCATTACCTTCCGAGAAGTGGCGATCGAATAAAATTCGATTTTAGTCGGATTTAATCCCGAGTCTTCGGCTTGTAAAGCAGACGCACAATTCTCTGCGCAATGATCGTCACCAGAAAGTTTAGTGCAGCGATAAAGAACAGGCCTATGAATCATTTTTGCAAATAGACCAGAATTTTTAAATTTCGTCTTTGTGCCTTTCCTCGAAACTTTTCAACTACTTTCGTCCCACCTTCTTATCTCTATTCCTCACGATTCTAGTGCAGTCCAGTACAGCGATAAAGAACAGGCCTTTTATCATCGTAGAATCGGCCCAGAACTCATTGTCAAAATTACAGACGCTAAACACGTAAATTGCGCCTGATTATGAATCTATCTGATCCTACGTCGAACAATGAATCGCGTTATATCATAGCAATATCTAAACCTCTGTGTAAAATAAGAATCAGCAGCAATGCAACTACTACACATGCACGCGGTTTTTCTTTCATTTCCTTTCATTATCCATCTGCCTTACATTTAACTGAATCAGACTTAAAAATTTTAATTATATCTAAGACTTACTTATAAAATTAGAGATGACTTAGAGTGGCAAAATAGTCGTAAATTTTTACACGTTTGATCAGTTGGCTATGATCCAACCGTTAGTTACTAGATAATGAAGAATTTTGCTTTCTGGTTCTGATTGAGGTACAATACTCGATCTCCTATTACCGTTTAAATATTCCTGTGACATTAAAAACCATATTAGCAAATAATATTACAGTTAGAACAATAAGAAAAATTATAATCGACGTTCATCACTTACTTGTAATAACAATGTCTTTTGCGTCAAATACTGAGTCGGCTTTAAATCAAGTTGAATACATAAGGATTTTTCTTGCTTCGTTAAAAGATGAGACGCAGCCTCCAATTCTATATCTCGCTCTTGGATAGAAGTGGTACCTCCGCTGTAACTTTTTTCTTGTGAGGAGCTGGGGCTGGAAGTCGATTGATTGGAAGTGTTTGGATTGCTATCCGACTCCGCCCACTGATTGGCTGGAGTCGTCGTCCGATTGTGACTGGTTTGATTGACTGTGGAATTGGCCAAGTCTTGCTTTACAGTGTATTTTCGGTCGATGGAAGAGTAACTTTTTTCTTCTTCTCTATGAAAAAAAGAAAATGCGCACAATTCCTTTAACTATACAGTATTTAATTCTAGGATTTTAAAAGTATAATACAGTCTAAGATATTGCAATAACACTATTGTTACTAATTTATGCGACCTGAAAAGGAGCTCTGCACAGCAATGCTTAACAAAAACAACGAAACAGATCAAATTTTCATTAAATATATAAACACAAAATAGGCAAGGATATGTGTGATAATACGAAAACGGTGACGACATTTATAAATGCCACAATACAAAATATAACATTTAATCCTACGAATATGACCTCTTACCTTCTTTTTGAGGTGCTGCGGTGTATTGGCGTGGACGGCCCACTGCTGCCCTAAGTGAAATGCAAACTGATACAATCTGTTCACAAATGCCTGGCAACACGCACCATAAACAGTAGAATTAGTTAAAAAGAAGCAAAAGCTAGTATATACAATATAGTTAATTTTAAACTCTTGTTTTTGCTGTACATATAAATGTACGAAGAGAATATGTATAAAGTTTAATATAAAGAAAGATAATAAAAATATAGTAAATTGATATATAATATCTTGTTACAGATGTAAATGTCATATCCAAACATTTATATATATAGAACATACGAATTCAAAGTAAAAGTTACATATTTATGTATAAATTAATATAATAACACAATTTAAAAATTAAATCTATAACGCATACAAAAATTTAAACAGTAAATAATATAATAATTAATAACAAGCACAATAATATTGCTGTTTAATATCATTTTTTAGATGAGATCTTGGATGATATCTGTATCTCATAATATATATTGATATGTATTTAGTTTTAGCATGCGCTGGCATTTAGTAAAAGATTATGATAATACATCATACTTTTAATACGTAAGTATATGACTATTTGACTAGCTTTTACGAATGCACATATACAAAAGTATCATAAAATATAAAATAACTCCCATTCTACATCTATACAGTTACTGCGTTCGGCAATACAAATCTGAGATGCGAGCGAGCAGATGTCGAGCTTGAATCACGTGATCTTCGAGCAAACCGAGCGCTAAACTCAATACCGAACGATTCAGAGGATTCAGAGCTATTCAGAATGTCAGCTAATTCTATTATTTTGCTGGAAGAAAACTTATGCATTTTTTCACGTGAGTTTTATTTGATACTAATTTAAAGTTTTAGGAATTGAATTTGTTTTATGTGTACTAATTATTAGAAGAGGTTAAAGGCCAAGGAATGAGCACAAAATTAAAAACAACGATGTTATAAATTAAATAAATAAATAAATAAATAGTTTAATATCATATGGTAGTTAAAATAATAAAACAAAGTACGTTTCGACTGCACAGAGTCTTCTTCAGCACAGATAATAAATAAATTCATGTATA
>NJRQ01001934.1:0-19945 GCA_003063805.1 Aphaenogaster ashmeadi | reverse complement strand
CCTCTTTCTTTAGTTTTTGATCTTCTTTTTTTAAGCGATAATAAAAAGCTTCCTCTATGAGGAAGCCAACCAAATAAATACTAACAATAAGACTGATGCATCAAATAGAATACAAACATCTATATGATGAGAAAGCAATGTGCAAGTTTCTAATTTGCACACTTTTTTATTTAAATTTTTAACAAATCCATGCACGCGCATATATTTATCGTAATCGAACGTCAGGTTAATTATTAGCTATTTACTTACCCCGCTGAAGGTTTTGACGTTATGAAGAGCGTTCTGCGCTGCTAAAGCCGCTTTTCTGGTGTAAAAGGTTACGAAGCAACATCCTGTAACAGAAAATGAATAATTTTGGTTAGTTGAGTATTTAACGAAAACATTAAATTAATTGATCAACTCGCTAGCCAAAAAATGCTAAGAACGGCGTTTTTTGCATCAGTACCTTTTTCAGTCAATTTACTTCATAAAAGAAAATTTATATATTTCGGTTATTGACAGACTAATTCGTAAAACCTTTTATTCGCAAATTACGATTAAACTGACACAAATTTTTATGATAGAAAAAATGTTCACTATATGATAAAGAAAAAAAAGATAACAAAGTTATCAAACCACAATGCTACTTTCTGGCAGTATGCGAATGAAAACTTCCGCACTTCGGATCATCATACCCAATGTGGCTACCAACAAGAAACTATGATAGACACGAATGGTCACGGAGTTCGTACAACCGGTGACAGGTTCGATATGGAAGAGACGATCGGAAGGGAAAGAGTGAAGTCGACTCTCAGGGACCTCATCAAGGGTCTTCCGTATCCTCCGGTTGTCGAGGCTGGACACCATCCAAGCTTCAACCGGTCGATAATTACGAGTTGCCAAAAGTTCGATACGCCGTTCTATCGCCAGCGATCCCCACCTCTTTCTCAACTAGCACCGTATACTCGACCCCGTCCTTCTTTGGTATCTCTAATGTGTCCTAGATGAATCATTAGTTTATCTATAGACGAAATAAGCATGGCCGAATTCTGTATCAAATAGAAATCGAAAGATAGATTCTGAGAACTAGACACTGTATAAATAATATATTTTATAACAGAGAAATCAAGAATTTGTAGAGATAAGAATATCATATTAGGAAATTGCTTTACTAAAAATTTGTGGAACATAAACTCTATGAAATTAAGAGATTTGTCGGTCTATTTAGTTTTGGTTTTAAAGAAATCACAAAAAAATTATCAAAGTATAAAAAAATGTATATAATATTCAATATGAAAGAAATCTATACCAATGTATATAAAACCAAAAATTATAAAAAGTTAAGCATTTGTAAGATAAAAGTTTAGTGAAGTTATATGGATGAATCTACAAATCAGAGATCAAGACAATTTCGTCAATTGTAAAAGAATCTTCCAAATATATTAAAACATACTTAAGACTCTTTTTGTAAAACAATAAGTAAACAGCATTAAGGATAATTAAGGTATCGCAAAGTTAATGGCACAAGTTAATAACGGTCAGGTTCAATTAACAGGTTTCCTATTTACGGTGTATACGAAATTATGATAAACCTGCAACGCGGCACTGAGCACAGAGGGTGTAATTATAATGTGATCGCGGTAATAGTTTCGGTAACAAGCCTTCCAATTACTCGAGGAAATCCCGATATTCCGCAATGTTTTGTTTGGTAACGTGATATTCAATATCGCATTGAATAACGCATGGTACCGCGATGAATGCATAATTGCGAATCGTGCAACCCGATACATGATGGAATGGTCTGGAATGTTAGAGCTAACGTATTAAGTTTGCCTAATCAAAAAAGGAGTTTTGCTTCAGGCATAGTTGCATATAATATTTCATTTTAAACCCCACGTAATTCGAGATTATACAGAGAGAATCTTCGGTAGCAGGGAAATAATTGACAATGGAATTATTTTACAAAGAAATCAAGGAAAATAAGATTAAACAGAAAGAAGCCAAATATATAAATTCATTTTTGTGTATTGTTCTCGTGTTTGTTTCTTCAATATGAATTAATCAATTAGATATGCGTAGCAAACATTAAAAAACATTAATAAGAATTAATCTCTAATTTCACTAAAGGTAATGTAGAGATCCGGAAATCAAGACTGTTTTATTCCGAATAAGATAAAATTTCTCGCGTGCACGCCATAGCGAGAGAAGTGACATTCTTAACATGTTGCCAGCAAGTTTCCGTAAATTACGGCATGAAGACGCAGCCGGGAGCCGGGAAATTATGTTCCGGCGAGTAAGTAATCTTAAAGCATCATCGCTCCATAGACCTTTAAATCACCTCCTGCAAACTGCCCCCACGCATCCCTTCGCCGCCCATCGATCGGGCCGTTGTAATGCCCGTGTCTACAAATGACCTCATTCATCAAGGTGCTAACGTCAATCCACGTCTGCCCCCACATTATTATCATTGGCGAGTTATTTCATCCCTTTTCTCAATCAATTTTGAAAATATATGTAAAAGATATATTTTTTCTGATTATTAAAACTATCGATCGTCGATGTGATGATGCGCGCACGTTTTTAATTTATTTAAACTCTATCTATATTCTAATAACTGTCTATATTCATGTTCAATTAGTGTATTAAAGTTATAATTACTTCAGAATTTTGACTTTAACTTGAATTGATTGTTGCAATGATAACGATACTAGAGCAGTTAATATTTTGTAGATACGTAATAAACAAGTAAAAAGAAATAATAACAAAGGGTAAAATAAAGAATAAAATAATTTCAATAACTTGAAACCGAGCTAATGCACGCGTGAGACACAATGTAATTGTCGTGATTGCTCCACGCGCGTCGTACGCGAATTGAGATTAATAATTAATAAGTAAATTATTAAGCTGCACAGTAGCGCGCCCGGGTATTCCCAAGTGCATCTGCAACATGGTCCGAATGGCGATAGTTTCCACGACTGTGTCGAGTCGTAACCGGTGTAATTTCCTGAATTAGTTTAAACGGCATGTTTTATTCAGAGTAACAGCTTTGTCGGGTCATTTTATAGAACGAGTCTTTGCCAAAGCAAGTGACATTGTTAAATCGAAAAACATTACTTTAATATCTCGGAATAATATATAATAAATAATAACACACACACACAACACAGAAAGATATTCGCGCAAATATTACTACGATATTACTACGATGAGTACGTAGATATTACTACGTATAGGAGTGATTAGTTTGTCATATAGACACCTTTAAAAATTAACGATAAAATTATCTATTATAATTGCAACAAGTTTGCTCATAGTTATTAGAAAATATATAAAATCGAGGCGAAAAATTAAAGATCTCGGATAAGTAAGTCGCAAAAAAATATGCAATATCAAATATACAACACAAAATATGCGACATGAACAGCTGCACGTTTAATGTCAACCACGTATACGTGAATCGAAGAGAATTATTCATAGCGTTGAACAAAATGATCATTGTGAGCAGGTTTAATGCTAATACCAACACGATATAGATTGTAAACCAATGCGGCGAATTATTAACCAATTTATACGTTAATTCTCCCTCCTTCCCTTTCTCCAATACTGAGGATAACTCGAAATAGTGGCGCCCAAATTATGCCGAAGCGGAAAATTAGCTTGAGTTTTATACTGAAATGCGGCAAAATTGCCGTTTTTCATGATTATGATTGCGGCTGGAGAAAATTCCCAAGAAACGACAATGCGACATCGAGAAAAGGAACATAACTTAAAGTCCTTCCAGTTCGCGTAAACGAACAAATTGTCAGCATTATGAGCGAGGAACGAATTTAATTTGCACTTCGAATTACGCCGTCTGCAAAAATCACGGTGAGCGCAAACAAACGAACGAACTAACGGGGATACCTACCATTAGGAATTCCCAATTCACGCCGTAATTATCGCTAATTGGACTTCGGATTATATCCGCACGACACTCGTCGCGTGAAACGCTCGAGTCGTTCGAGACGCGAATTATGCATGCTCCATACGTATTTCTGAAAGCTACGACGGGCATTGCGGTGTCGAAAGGCTGCACAGGACATGAAGGACCATGAAGAGGGAATCAATCTTTTATACTCAATATATGCAGGGTTGGAAACTCTAAAAAAGTAACGCGTTACCGTTATCGTTACTTAGAAAGTAACGATTCGTTACTTTTTGCGTTACTTTTTCGAAATGCTAAAGTAAGATATTAGATTATAAAGTTACATTATTTAATAATCAATATTAAAACTTAAAACTCCAAACTAGTTTCTATATAGCAAGCTTTTTTATATTAAACTCAACTAATAATTCTTCTAATTCTTTATATTATATCTTTATTTTTTAGTATACTTATCTTTATAGGAATTTTTATTGTAATTCACAAATGTCATTTTGTCAAAAATTTTTATTGAACTTTGTTTTTAAAAATTAATGTCGTTATTAAGAGTGCATTTCGATATTCACTGCCAGTATTGAAAATCTATAGTTCACGTTTCATATATACTACAAACTTTTAATACTAGCAGTGACTATCGGAATGTAGCCTAAGATAAAGAGTACAGAATATTTTTCAAAAATAAATTTAAAAAATATATTATAAAATATGAAAATAAATATATTTCATAATTGCATTTATTGCACGTAACCTATAATCCGGCTGATAGGTAATACATTGTATGTATTTGCGTATTGAAGAGGACTATTGAAAGCCATCTATTGAACAGATATAAAAGATAATAGGGAACTAAAGTAACGATAAAAGTAACGGCTGAATTCGTTACCGTTACTGTAAAAATGTAACGAGGTTACCGTTACCGTTACAGACAGAAAAAAGTAACGATCATTACCGAAAAAAGTAACGAAAACGGTAACGGCGTTATAAGTAACGCGTTACTTCCCAACCCTGCCAATATGATCGTTCGCACATTGGACATTTAAAACAGAATATTTTCAATAAATTAAATGTTTTGATCAAAATTTTTAACAAAAATTTCGTCGACAAAATACGAGAGCACAAATATTTTTTTACTGTAAGCAAAGAAGAAAGCATGAGATGCACCATACGGTCGACTGATCGGCAGCTGGAAACCTGCGCTACCTGTCCCATGAGCTCGCGACTAATACCTCGATGCCGATGCGTGATTAGTGTCCGTTGGGAAATCTACCGCGGACATGTTTGAGAGCTAATGCTCGTTTCTACCTCAGAACCCCCGTGTGCTTTTCCGCGCCCGATACGAATGCAACTAATTTCGACGCGATCCAAATCAATATCATTTCTCCAAAATCGCCGATGGTCGTCGCAAGTAGAGATATTTCCAATTATAGTACAATTCCTGAATTCTCACCGATAGTATCAGCTACTATCAAAACTTTTTGTTCCAGTACCGGAACGAACTCGATTTCTTCATGAAAACGCGGAACACGGGATCGTCTGGTGATACTGACTGGTGATATCTGTCGCTTTTTTCCGAAATAGGATACTTCGAGGTAAGAAGAGCGCCAAGAGGAGACGAAGAGGACGAAACGCTGAATCAGTGGATTATGACGTCGTGTTCCATCGTGTTAGTCGATCATGGCAGCAGGAATAAATCAGAATAGCTACTGCATTTCCTTCAGAATGATGGAAATACTTACGTCAGAAAATTTTATGGGACACTTCAGAAGAAATAAAAAATTCCACATTATAAGAAAAAGAACCATGATCGCGATCGAATTAGGCTTTTTTCTCTACTGATATTTAAAGAAGTCTTCTGTTGAAAGGACGTGTAAAAAAGAGCTTTTTAGTCGAATTTACCAATTATTGCACACTATTGTTTTTAAATTAAGTGCCATTGGAAAACGTGATCGTCTACAGAAAAAAAAAATTTTTGATAAAAAAATATATTAAGATAATGAAATATTGTTTTAAAATAAAGAATCCGACGCGCGCGAATAAAAAAAAGCAGAGCAATATTTCTCTCTCTCTCTCTCTCTCTCTCTCTCTCTCTCTCTCTCTCTCTCTCTCTCCAATGCTTTTTGTATGTATCAAATGGTTATATAGAAAGTCAAAGCAATCTTTTGAATCAATACTTAACAATCTCATTTAAAAATATTATCATTATTATGTATATATATTGTATTTTAATACTAATCTTATAATTCTAATTTATTGTTTAATCAAATTGCTATGTACACTTTAAGTATTTAAAAACAGAGTTAAGATAAAATATATATGTAATCTCAATGAATAATTTCTGTATTAATTATTCTGCAATTAGCTTTAATTAATATTCTAACAATATCCTATAATATGCGATAAATTCTAATGTAACTAAAAAATGGATGTGTACACGCGGAAAGAACTGTTTTGCTGAAGTATCTAAAAATTTGGCCAGATACAGATCTGACCAAATTTTTAGATACTTCAGCAAAACCATTCTTTCCGTGTAGAGATTTAAATAGCAGAATTTGCTTTGAATAAAACTTTTCTATCATGGTTACACGACAGAAATAAATTTCATCGATAGAATGTGCGGTTTATAATACGCAAAGTATTTCGGCGCACATACCTGTACTCAGAAATAAAGACGGAGTCATGTTGACCAAGAGAACATTCGCATTTGCGTTATGCGCGGAATTTATCCGCGTTCCGAAGTGAAATACAAAGAGTTTTAAATATTTTTGCTCGTGCATTTGTTACAATTTTGTAACACAGGTTGAATAAAGTTATGGAATTGGGTCGCGGATTTGTCAAAGCGAAGTATGTAAAGTGGCCAATCGCGATAAAGAGGATTGCAGCGATTTATTCAAGTTCTAATTGAAAAAGTTCAATTGGCAGTTTAACAGCAACACATTGCATTGCAAACATTGTTTAAGTGGAGATGTGTTTTAGTGGAAAACATTTCGAAAAAGCATTTTATAACTTAAAGGGATTTCAAAGAAAGAGATTTCAAATAAAACTTGTTAAATTCTTAAAAATTTAACAATACATTCAATAAAAAATTATCTTTCAGTATGGTCCCCCAAAAATATATAGTAGATATACTAAATTTTGTTTGAATATCCTTAAAAAAATTATATGTTTGTATTCAGATTACAATGTAACATTTTAAGAAATATCTTTTGATTGAAAATCGTAAAAATGAGCATTTCACTCGCTAAGTCCCGAACATGATAGATACCCGAAGGTGTTACTATCCGAAACTCACCCGAGACTCGGGCCGCCTACTAACATGCGTAAATCGGGTTTAACGAAGGAAGATAAGACTGAGTTATACCCATGGTTATCTCACGGGCCATACAGAATGCTTGACCTTTGATATCAAGTGGGCGTCGCTGTGAGGTGCAAACAGCATCAGCGATACCGGTACTCCGTCGGACTCAGGTGTGTGGGTGTGCACGAGCGTGCACCCCAAGCCGCAGCGCTACCTTTGACCGATCAAGCAACGTAAATTCTATGATTAGACTGAGAACAAAGCCGAGTCTCTAAGGAACCCAGCTCGATCACAATCAACTGCAGCCGCGTCGAAACGATCGAACTCAGATCGAAGAGAGGGATCCCTTTGCGATACGAACCTTTCTATTCGAAATACCTCTTCCGTGTACTCTACTCTCCTGCGAGAGATATTCTCAGATTTGATTTGGGCAAAGATCAAACAGAGATGTTGCTTCCAAGATGTTTCTCATGATGGTCAACATTTATAGAGAATAGATAAGATACCTGCCCCGTAACTCAATACTAAATAATCTTTGGTATCTTAATAAATCAATTTATACGTTTTGTAAGTTAATCTTGTATTGTGTGAGTTATTTTAATTAGATCTAATAATTGTTTATCAATAATATATCATTATTGATTATAAATAAAATGTATTGCAACATACAATTACAGCGTAAATAATCTTTGATGAATAAAGCAAATCACAAAAAATACTTCTAGTAAAATTATTTTCGCTATTGTGTGATGATTAAAATTAATGACAATTGAAATCAATGACAATTCAAATCAGAAATGTCGAGTTGACTTACGATCGTCTTCATTTGTCAAAAAAGAATAAAACTTGAAACGGATAAAACATGTGAAATTCAATGCAATCACTCACGCATTGATTTCGCATTCGATAAAAGTTCTTCGACTACTGCACATTGGTTTCCGGATTTCCGACGCTGAGGAGATAGTTTGCCGAGATCGGCATCGATTTGCGATAGTCTTTAAGGATCGAGGACGGATCGAGGTTTCGATAAGATCTAGTCCTTGTATTGTCGGTCATGATAGCTATCTGACCAAGAGAAACGTCTCGGTGGCGGAAATGGCGTAACCGAGAACTACATAAGAAGACGACGTGGTGGGCATGGCGGACATCACTGCGATAAACCCGAAACCTGCGATTTCTCAGAAATCCCAGAAATGCAATCGTGAGCAATGCAACCAAACTGCAACTTAGACAAGAATATCGAGTATTTTTGAATGACACGAATTTTACATAACAAGTCTTAAGTGGATACGAATATCTCTATGCGTTTAATAAAATTGCAAAAATATAGAATACGAGCGAAAATGTCGGAAGTTTTCTGGCAACTCTATTGGATAAATAATCATGCACTGATTAGGTCAGCTCGCGAGAATTAACACTAAGAATATTGTGCGGAGAGAATAATTTTATTATATCTATTATTTGAAATATATAGTCTTACAAATAATTTTAGCTGGCTTGAATTGCAATCTTCTAAAATGTATAGACACAAATTGAAAAATATATTTGTTTATTATAGTTATACTTTCTAAATTTATGTCAAGTGCTTTGCGATTTAATATTCAAGCGTTAAATATGTAAAATTTATCATTTTACGCTAATTTCTAATTTTGTTAATTCTCTAATTTCAGAGAATTTTGTTGCGTACTATATAAATTTCTGTAATAATTCTGCATCTTTAAATGTATAGTTATTTCTTTAAACATCTGTATAATGACTAAGACATATAGTGTTATATAAGTTGATTCCACTCTTTTAAATTAATGAAGATTTGCAATATATTCCAAATTACATCTTGCCTCGTTAGCAGTATGCCAGTTGCGCTCTGATGGTGCAAAATCGGGCGAATTGAGGCAATCAGGTGCGTCACGTGGGATCAGAGTCGTACGTGTGGAGGACACAACTCCCGCGAGACTTTTTGTGTATACGGTTTGCTCGAGAAACGCGAGGCTCTTTTTGCCACGAGATTACATACGCGCCGCAACATGCAGGAATGTATATATACATATATCTAAGTATGTAAATGTATATGTACACAAGGTGTTCTGAAGTTTCTCTTCTATACATATAGCGCGAAATAATAGCAATCCAAAGTTATGATATTCATCCAGCGGGTGCAATTTAATTTACAAACTCAATTGCTTGCAAAAATAATAAAGCGTACAATCGAGGAAATGTTTGATTGTAACGGAAATTAATTGCAAGTGATACTTGTAATATCGTGAAATTTCTCATAATAAAAATTATCGTCCCAAGATAATGCTTTAGATCCGATATTGAAAATTGTAAAGTTGTTATTATATTGTGATTTATTTCTTATATAAGATTTGTTGTTGCATTCTATTAATATTAATAAAATTATGTTTATTATATTAATAAAGAAGATTTTCGCAAAGATTACACCGAAAGAGTAATCCACGAAAGAGTCGTAACACATATTTGATAAAATACAAGTATTTCTTATAATATTTACATGTACATTCGATAATCATATGCTCATTTCATATGCAGGATCACGAGAAAAATACTCACATCATAAATTCTTTTAATATAAAAAAATAGGTATGTATATATCGATAAAAGAGAAAAAGTTTCTAGCCACAAAGCCTCTAGCTATAGACTATCTGCGGTACCTCATCAGAAACGTCCGCTACCATGGTAACTAATTTAAAAGCACCCTATAGCTGCCCGTATGTAAATTCCGGTTTTCCAATACGCATTTGTTGGCCGGATAGTATCGCGATATACTTTTATCTATTCGTCATTGATATTCCAACCACGTAAAAGATGGCTTCCTCCCACGGGATGATATCCCTCGCAAGGATCCGCTTGCGGCGCTCCGCTCCGGCCGTTCCACTCTGTTTTCTTGCACGGCGGCCTGCTCCTGTCTATTTGTACGCTTCGCTGTGCACAAATGCAGGACCAGCCTACGCCGATAAGATTCCTATTTGTCGCTGGACTTATTGCGATAAACCGCCCGATCATTTTGCCGTTCGAGCAATAAGTTCGCAATTGCCCGGAATAACGATAACGCTTGATGTAGCCGATCTCGCACAATCAAGTATCGATAAGCCTCCGTACGATCGTTTCCGCAAACGCTTGTTCTACAAACCATGTTTGGGACAAAGCAGGACAAAGTACGGTGCAGCGAGTGGCTGAGAAATGGCTAGGGACGGCGCAGACATTTGAGAGTTTAATTTAGCGGCCAGCTCAGGATCCAGGAAATATGGCGGTCACAATTTTCCCCTGGCCTTTATCGGGATTTTTATTGCCGTTTGCAATACGTACCCTTATATACCCTTATTGGTATCAACCTAAATCCTCTGAACTTCTATAGGGGACGGAATGCACATCGATTCTTTATTACCTCAATAAAGACAGTAATTGAAATGGATGTTATAATTAATTATTTATTTCTATTATCGTCTTTCAATTTTTCCTTTCCAATCTTTATTGATATTAACACTTCTGACACGAAAACGAGCTGCTATATGTCCAAATAGTCAAGATGGTGATTCAATATTCTATCAATAATCTCAACACAATTGATGGTTTAATTCGAAAGCTAATCGATAGAGATAAATGAGGCTAATGCAGGTTTTGAAATAACTAATGGAGTATATTCTTAAAGTGTAAAGTCTAGAAAACATAAGAAAAGAATACTGTAATCACCATCCGAATAATTGTCGGTTTGAAAATAACATTTATGCTAGTGTTTTCAAAATAGAGCAATTCAATCGTACTACCAAGATTCGAGCGTCGCGACTGGCATAATGATTTTTAGGAAGAGAGAGAGAGTATGTCTCGTAGGATACAGATATACCGGCTTGATCCTAGAAAATCCCATCGTGTTTCCTCTAATATACGCGCGCATTTCGATTTCTGGACTACTGGGGAAATTAATGGCAAGGCTCCCACATCCAGTAGAGCGAAGCGAATAATCCAAATTGCTAGCAGCCAGTTAGTTAGTCGGCGCTCCCACTAATCTTGACGATATTAATTCGTACGCGTGCGGGCACGCGTACATACATCCTTGTTTCGGCCTGCTGCAAGGATCCTGCGAGCAAGTAGTGCGGGCAAGCGTTAAGGTGGACGGCTGGCGGGACCGTGTGATGATCAAGTGTACGGTATAATAAACGGATCTGTCGACGTCAACGCCAGAAGGGGCCAGGAAGCAGGTGTCCCGTTTGTCCTGTGAGGCCGAGGATGCAGCGAGTGGAGTTAAGATGTTACAGGATAATTGCACGTTAATCGTATCTAAATATTTCGTTACAGGATCGATAAAATATTAATAAGAACAAAATATCAGTTAAAAAATAAGTAATATCAATATTTCTTTTATAAACAATATTCAATAAAAATAAGACCGAGGAAAATTAGTTTCATGAAAATCTTGTTAAATTTATTCAATTATTATTTTACATATTTATAAATATCCAATTATTATTTTACATATAGATATTTTAGAAATTTCTATTAGAAATTTTATATGGAAACTGTTTCATTTAAAAATTATAATATTAGAATATCCACTATGACTAAATTATATTTCAATATAATCTTATAATGAAACAAGGCCATTTATATATAATAAAACTTCATAATGAAACTAGGTCATAATTGAATTTCTTAAATATAATTTTACGCTATTCCAATAATAAAGAGAGTACAGAGAATGAACTATCAAAGAGAATGAGGTCAATAATACATTTATGTCTGCTAAAAAATTTCATAAAGTTTTCTTGGCAATTTTAAATGTCACAAGATAATCAATAAAATTACGATTAAATTCAATGAGTTAATCAAATACTTATTACATATGTTAATATAATGAGAAATTCTGTTTGTCATCTTCTCATTTATTTACTAAATACAAATATGATTTGATGCGCGTCGGAACATTGCAAAATAATACGTATGCATATTATGTTCTGCTTATTATTATGCCTGCCGTAAGAGAGGTAACGTATGAATCATTTATGGTATAATAAACGAATCAGTCTCCGTCAACGCCGCGGAAGAGAGCCGAGAAACAGGTGTCCTGTCTGCGATATCGCGCGTAAATAAATGATGCAGTTTGTCCATTCTCCAAGTTTCGCAATATTTTCTTGACGCTACGTTTAAGGAAAGCAGCATTATTTATAAAATCAATCGACTGTTCATTCTAAAGAATATCGTCATATCATTTCAATGAAAATATCCTGCATTATATAGTGTTCACATTTGATATATAAGAAATAAAGAAATTATAAGAAACAAAAGCTTCAAAAATCAACTATAATAAATAACTGTGAAAAATTTATTTTCTTAACAACACACGTGATTATATCATGCTCAAATTAAAATCAAAGTGATATAATTGAATAAATTTATTTGTTTGACACGTTAACATACAACTATAATTACAATTTAATGGTCAATGCGAGCCTGGGACGCGGTTGATTGTCCACCAAAGGCCACCAGCTGAAGAAGATCTCACAGTAGAGATCTAATCACAATCACAATATAATTTGTATTATAAAGTTTGATTTATCGTACGTACAACCGCGCCTCAAACTCGCACTGGCCATCAAGTAATTGTAACTACAGTTTAAATCAAAATATTAAAAATTAAAAAATTTTAAACATAGGAAAATTGCGTAGCTTGTTGAAAGTACAATTCTTTTTGTTATGTTGGCGATATATAAAATTTATTTAAATTCCAGCATATTCTTTTAAAATTTCAGATTTTGACACATATCGTATTGAAACGACATGTCAGTAAAAGTTTCTCTCATTTTCACAACGTAATTTAAAATATAATATAATTTAAAATATAAACAATTGTAAGACGACTTGACTGGCCATAGATGGTATTTATTTTATTACGTATCAACCATACGGATTGTGGTCCTCTACGAGTATTAAATTTAATAATAATAATGCTAAAGCATTTATTAGATTCTCCCCCCTCCCCCAACACCCTCCCATCACGAAAACTGTTAAAGAATTTTGTTGCGAAAAATATTACCTCAGCCAGGATTTGAACCTGGACCTCCCTACACTCCGGGCGTCGTGCCAGTTCGACCACCGAGGCATGTGATAATATTTATCGCAACAACCGATGATGTTAAGAAAACGTATTATTTCGTGTGACACCATTATTATATTCTAATTATCTACTGGCGATTTAGGAATATTAAAGTTTCTGGTATAATTTAAAAGTTAATTTATTCCCGAAACAATCGATTTATTTTTGCGATATTACCCGAATCTTCTCTCAATCATCAAATTATACAACCAATAAATACTTGAATCATGATGATCGTTTATATATTCCATGTATGTTATGATTAGATACATCTGAATCACGTATCCGTATAGGCACGCACTCCGAGCAATAATTATCACTTAGAGATTGCATGGACAGAGACAAAGCTTAGATACATGCTGGATGTCTCGGCGCAGACATTTGTTATCCCACCTGTCACTTGACTCACGTCGCGACTCCTATCTGGCTCGTCTATCACCGGGATAGATATCTCGATTATGCTCCCTGAATGCAGCTCGTGTATGCGGGTTTATGAGGCAAGCGCGTACGTGTGGATTTCGGTTACGCTGTGCGAAAGATCAATAGATCTATTCTATTACGAATCCGTCTTTGCGCGAAGGGTATAATTCTTGAAAGAGTATAATTCAGATTATAAAGCTCTAAAAAAATCGAGATTCGAGTAAACCCGGAGTGGTCCAGATCGCGGTTAAAAAAGATATTCCATGGACGATGAATTTAAGAATGTATAGCGAATCTTTCTTGAAAGAAAAGGTATTTTAATCCTCTGCGCCTATTATACGCAACTAGTGGCTTCCCGCTAATCGATTCTTTGGAACGTAACTTCATTATGCTGGCTTCCCTCTAAATGATCTTTCGGGACGAAACGCCCCTATAGTGGCTCTTTTCTATATCTCAATATTTTGTTATTATCGAGCAGTCCTCAGTTGTTTTGATTTATGTTTGCTTCATTAAAAGAATATTTGTGTTTTTCAATTGCGTTCCAAGGCCGAGCTTCGTATGTAGTTCACCCGTAACCGAAGAATTAAAAAGATGTCTTTGATCACATGAAAAAAAAACGCTTGAAAGAATGCTGATGAGTGTCCAAGTAAATGTTACGATCATGTATTAAGAAGAGAGAACGGATATTGATAATACTGCTTCGTACTGATAATCGACCGTTAATTTTTTCTTCTTCATTAACTGTCTTATTTTCGCGCGCATTGCTAATTTTTACATTGCAAGATTTCTCCGTTGATTTTTATTTTCAATTGTCGGTTTAAAATAAAATAATATTTTATCGTAACAATACTGATATAATTAATAACATAATACTATGTAATTCAGCAAAAATGACAATACACTTTGCAAATTAATTCTTTTTACTTTTAGAAATTTTTCGTATGTCCCTGATTATTCTACCTAATTATATATATATATATATATATATATATATATTCATCGTTCTCGTAGATATACATACGTATTGAAAATTGTAATCAAGATTAATAATCGGAATTAGTTTTTAGAACAGCATCATTTTCCATATTCTCCCCGCTATATTCTCATTTTCGGAACAATAATTGTACACTTGGAATTTAACACGGAAAAAGGAGGTGGCGACTCTGTATCCGAGTGTGCAATTGGTCGGCATCGAGAGAGGTCAGCCAGACGACGGATAAGCACCAATTATTAGAGTTACCAGGACGTGTATCGTTCGTTATCCGATTAAGGTGGCTGAAAAGAAATCCGATAGGAATCCGATGAGACTCGCCGGTCGGAGGTAAAGCCATTACCGCTGCGCGGCATCGGGAAACGTACGAGCGTGGCTACTGGTGCAAGAATGTTTCAGTATTGGTACAGTAAAGTGCAATAATGGCGTTCAGTAGGAGCATTTTTAACATGCTGTCGGGTTTTTCCTGCAATGTCCAACATTGTGATATACGTATGTTCAAGAAATTTAATACGCCTCTAATTATATTTGCCTCACTCCACGTCAAAACAAACTCGAGCGGAAGATAGTAATTCATTTTGATCGTAAGATCGAAGAAAAAAAGAATTAATACTTGTTTATGAAAAAAATTTGCTGTATCAATTTAATACATTCCTTTGAGATATATTCCTCTATGATTTTCCTTTGAGAAGAACTTAATATTCCTATGATTTTTCTATGAAAAGAACCATAGCAATCATGTTAATTATTTCAGATAAAATGTTTAAGTTGTCAATAAACAATAGATTCATACCGTTACATTCATATTTGGATCTATAGATCTGCATATTGGCAGGTTTGGCATTCGCTAAATCTATCAATAAAACCTACATGTTGACCGTAAAATATAATGAGAAAAAATACAATCGGCTCTTAAATCGATATTTAGAAGCATTATAAAGCCGTAATCATTGTACTTGTATCTACATATATACGTAAGCGCGGTGCAGCATTTATGTCTCACAAACGGCGTAATTAATCTGCGAATGAATATAGATATACCGTCTTATGGTACACCATAGCTAGATTACGGAATATGCAAAACAGTGATACAGAGAAGTTGAGTTGGAAGCATAACACGGTTCAGCGTACAAATTACACAAAGTACAGTCATTAATTCGACGAATGTAAACGTTAATAGTAACGCGCAGGTCGAAAAATATTTAATTTAACGTTAATTATTTCATCACGGTCTCAGAGATGAGATTGTGATTTTTTCAAATTTTATTTATTAATCACGCATTGTTTAAAAATATCGTATACCTTATGTAATTTTAAAAAAGTAAGAAAGTTATAAAAACGAATGTATTAATATAAGAATTCTATATGTATTTTGTTAAGCGTTCTAATCACAGTATCCGCAAAAGCATGCGTACAGCCCACATTATATGCGCGCACATGTAGGAACGGTGAAATAAGTATACGATAACGTTACACGTTGTGTAATCGATTCATGCTCACAAAGCTTTCGCCGCAAAGCTTCGGGATAATTGCTTGCCAAAGTCCCGCTGCTGTTCGAGCGTGCTTCAGTTTCGATAGAACGACGTTAAGGGCATGTTTTCTATCAGCGAAATTCGTAGCCCACTTCCTTGCGTCTTCCGCTTTTGTGGTTCCGACGTTTTCTTACGTTTTGTGCTTTAAGCAACCTCCATCATGCCGCACTGGCATCGAAAAGTCGCCTCGAGAAAAGCCGGTCGGAAAAGCAAAGCGCGGACAAGAGCGTGCTTTCGATTCCTTCGTAGCGTCTAGCAGCATTGATTTCAGGCCAGAAAGACGTTTATTGTTCGTTTCTTTGAGAGCTGGACAGATTGCGGATACCAAAAAATAAGGAAAAATAAATCTCGTGTAGATAAAAATAACTTTATGTATATACTTTAGAAAACAAAAAGAATTTTAACATAATTTCTAATATGCATGAAGAATAATCAGTAAATATCTGATTGTTAAATTATAAAAATTGCTGTTTTTTTTTAGATATTAGATGATTTTAAAATCTTCCTTCGCTACAATACACAATTGCTCTATACAAGCAATTTACATCACACATAACGTTAACTTAAATATTTTTTATTTTGCAATGTGTTTACTAATTTATGATTATTATGACGGTTATGTAATAAGATCGTGTATTTTGTTAAGTCGTGCTTCTGCACAACATTTATCTCCTTACGCGTAACTTTCTTATGCTATGCCAGTTTAATTAGTGCGATGAATGGGCGAAATTTATTACGTGCTGGAAATAGTGGGTTTGGGTAATTCAGTAGTGCAACCTTGCGCTGTGAAAATGCGGCTGAGATTTAAGTAATTTATGACATTCGGTATATATTCTCTTTAATCATATTTCCTATTTAGATCTTACTTTGTATTATCTTGCAACTATATTAATTTGATATACATAAATTAATTTTTATACGTGTAATTTTTTAATAATCATATAGTTTATATAGTTATTTTATATAACAAGATTAAGAAATTTGCAAATTTTTTTTCGATGTTGAAAATAATTCTAGGTTGAAAAGGTTAAATAATTCTTCGTCTCAGAATGCAACGTGATTCTTTGATGGATATTTCAAGGATTTCATGGCATCTCATTTTAAATAATCGGTGTTATGGAAAGGAGAAAAAGTGAGGTTTAAAATCATCGCATAAAAATGTAAAGACAGGCGGAGAAGGTGCGAATTCTCGTCGATGTTAATGCGAAAGTGAAGAAACTTGTGAGAGAATGGTGTTCATCTCATTTTATAGAAAGACCGCGAGACACAAAAGAAGAAAATAGAAAAAAGGAGTGATCGCTTTTTTCATTCTCTCTAAACGCAAAATCGCCAGTAAAAGAAAAAGAGGACGGTTATAAATCGTAACCTTGCATGAATGTGTGAAGGCGATCCTTTGCGCCTCGGTAGTAAAACGAGCCCAAAGCATACCCCCTTCAACCTCAAGTCGTTCTCTCCTTTTCCGTCTCTTTTCTTCTCTTCTTAATCCTGTTCTTCAGAGCGTTGATCCTTGAATTTGTAGAGATGGTGAACCGACTAAGGTTTCTTTCACACGTTTTGAGATTTTTCTAGATATCTCGAGAGTGACCTGATTTCTGACATGCTTGTAGTGTGACATTTAGATAAAAAGCAAGAATACTTCGACGTCCGCGTGCAACGCTACAATGACAGTCAAGTGTCTGATTTATTACGACTGTCTTTATGTCGCAATAAAAATACAATGATTCTATGTTATGGTTAGACGATGATTAGTACCTTTATATCCGACACATCGCGTTATCGGGACACAAACATTTTAAGAATAAAATTTACGTTATTATTATAATACTGATTTTGACATTTATTATAAATAAATCGAGTTCTTAATATAGAAAGTATTTTATAATATTTAATATAATTGTTTGCTGGGCTATAGTTTTCTTTAAGAATAAGTATAAATTATGTCAAACTCTATTATTTTTCTCTATGTAATAAAAAGATCTATGTTTATGTCACATTTATTTTTATCCCTATTTTCATATATAAATCAGACATATTAAAAAAATGTATAATTTGTATTCCAATGTTTATGTTAGTAAAAAGTAAATTTGTATATTCATATATTAAAAATTATATTAAAATAATAATTTTTAGTAATATTAAAAATAATATTTTTTTCTTCTTACTTGTAAATAAATTATATTCTACGTTACACTTTGTTATGTCATCTTCTATCATTAATAACGTAGAGAATATTTATTTAATATTTATAGAAAATGAAAGAAAAAAATTACACTTTTTGGCATTTGTACATTTTACACACAACTATGTTGAGTAAAATATCAGTATTGAGTATAATATTAATAATATTTCAAATTTATATCAGAAGATAGTTCTATTAGCTCAGGCATCTTGTAACGATATCTAGCACTTACCCATTCCCGATGGTGAATGTAAGTAAGCAAAAAGATATCGGATTACACGACTAGACGACTCGAGTGCTTCGGGTGTTTGCAGTAGCACCCCGAAGTGTGCCGACCGAAAAGCAAGGGCAAAATGGGCGAGGGTGGCCAAGCGGAAAAACGGAGGGAGCGAGCTGCCTCGCGAATTTGTTAGGAGCACATGCAGCGTGACTGTTTCACTTCACCCCTGAAACTTATTCCCGGAGGGAGGACCACGATGAAACGAGCAAACACCACGCAAAAGCCGCGGACGTTCATTGCGCTTTTCGGACGCGTTGCATTTGTCAGACTTAGGATCAACTTTTTATTTTCTCTTAATACATTGTACAAAAATATTTACTTTTGTTTTTGTTCCACAATCAAATTCTTTCTTAAGGTCTAAAGTTTAAATTGTCAAAAAATTTCGTAATAAATATATAAGGACAATAACTATAGAAAATAACATAATACTTATAATTGTAGCATCACATATGTATTTAACTTGCATATAAGAATATCTATGCAAAATTATTAAAATTGAGTTAAAATTAAAAACGTCTTCAATTTACTTTTCTTTTCAAGTTATTTAAAACTTTCATATCTTTTAGGCTTGAGAAAGACATATAAAGAAAAAAGAAATTCCAAAATCAATAACTTGAACCGCCAGTAATAAATTAACAGTAATATTCAATAGTCGACAACAACTGGTCACCTTTATTAAAAATTTAAATTACGTTACAACGACGTTTCGACCCTTGGTTTGGGTCCTTTTCAAGTGAAACTAATAGTTGTATATAAGAAATATTCTTCCTAACATGACAATACCTCGTCTATGAAAACGTTCCTAGATCTACATATCAAGGTTGTCATGTATGTCATAAAATAACAATCATACACACGAAAGAAGTCATTAAAATTGGATGTCACAATTCGTGTACGTCTATGCATTGTCAAAAGTAAAATTACATATCACAGCGAAGTTAATTAGAATAAAATAGATTATCGTTTATAACAAATGTATGCACATATCGAGAGTCGATTGTGGACTCGGTTGTGCATATGGACGGTTGTCCACAACCGACTCTCGATATGTGCATACATTTGTCATAAACGATAATCTATTTTATTCTAATTAACTTCGCTGTGATATGTAATTTTACTTTTGACAATGCATAGACGTACACGAATTGTGACATCCAATTTTAATGACTTCTTTTGTGTGTATGATTGTTATTTTATGACATACATGACAACCTTGATATGGAGATCTGGGAACGTTT
>NJRQ01001932.1:2116-19963 GCA_003063805.1 Aphaenogaster ashmeadi | reverse complement strand
ATTAAACTAATTTACTAGTTATTTACTATTTGATACGCGTATCAAGTGCTAGGCATATGTCTATGGATAAATACCACGTATAATGCCCGTATCAGACTATGGATTAGGATTGGGATTGGATTGAAATTTGACCAATCAAAGCTAAAGGTAGAAACAGACAGAACGCGTCAAGCGTCAGGCAGCGAGCAGTAAACCAATCAGCGAGGCGATATTCACAGTGGCGTAGAAAATATCGCCTCGCTGATTGGTTCCTGCTCGCTGCTTGACGCTTGACGCGTCCTGGCTGTTTCTACCTTAAGATCACTGAACTTGTTATCGGTTTTCTTTCTTCCGATTGGTCAAATTCCAATCCAATCCCAATCCATATGCTGGATTCACACTGCATCCGACGTTCGACGTACGACGTCCGATATCCAATAGGAGAGTTTGTTTTCTAGAGACTTTAATTAGCGATATTAAAGTCTCTAGAAAACAAACTCTCCTATTGGATATCGGACGTCGTACGTCGGACGTCGGCTGCAGTGTGAATCCAGCATAATATCGTTAGTTAAAGTCTCTAGAAAACAAACTCTCCTATTGGATATCGGACGTCGTACGTCGGACGTCGGATGCAGTGTGAATCCAGCAATAGTCTGATATGGACTTAACGCGTTGTGTATCTTCGGAAGTGTCCAAATGACGTCACGAGCGAGTTTGGGTGTTTCCGGAGCGTTTGAATTATATGCCAGTAAATTACATTTTTAAATCGTTATAACTCTATATAAATATTGAATATTGAATATTTTGTAAAATAAAAAAAATTTCTTAACAAATATATGTATTCTATAAAATGGCAAGTTTATCTAAAATGACTGAAGACCGAATTGCTTCAATTTCTGACGCCGTGTGTATGAAACGCGTAGTGTCCTCTCTCTCTCTCTCTCTCTCTCTCTCTCTCTCTCTCTCTCTCTCTCTTGCGCGCGCGCGCGCGCATCTCGCACCGGAAATAATCGAAAGTCTCTAATTCATATAAACGCGAATTGCAAACGATACCTACATATGATAAGTGAAACGTATTTTTATCGCGTAATCAACAGTGTGTCGTTTCGGAGACAGGTATGACATATCTTTAAGTACATTGTAAGCATCGTGATAAAAGTGATGAAAATTGTCGCGCGTACTGAAAAAATTCACGATACGACAATACGTAACTTGACGTTGCTGGATTGCCTTTTAAAACTGGCACTTTTCAGTAGGAACGATGGAGCATTTTCGCATACGTACCTAGAACCGCGTGTATCGTATTGTTTGTAACTGTAATTATTTTATTTATACACCATGTTGTTACGGATATGTTGGTTCACAAAAATCTTCTTGAGGAAAATCGGCTAGGTTATGTTTATTGTCGTAGAGGTTACGAAAAGATGTTTCGACCGATAGAAAGCTCGAAAATGCGAAAATGTTAATTTTCTTTCTTTCGCAAACGACGTGTATATATATATATATATATATATATATCTACATGTGTGTGTGGCGACGAATAAATGAGATTATAAATCAGATTGAACGTCGTGTGGCTTAAAACGCGCGAACTAAAACGGCGATATACCGCGGTATGGTACGGTGCATGGTGCATGTCAGAAATTTTATTCTTTAATCGCATCTTATAAAAACATGATTGAGAGAGATTCTCGTACCTATATACATATACCGGCATCTTACACACGCGTTTGTAGCACACATTATATATCTACGCTATATATTACACAATATAAGAAAAATTATCCCATTTCCATAATAATGACAAATTGTTATTCAACTTTCTGTATACGTAATAAAGAACTTTACATATTCTGAAAACTATCCTATCATTTAATATACCTATCACGTACAAGTACGTGCAATATTATTTTTCTTCCAAGCTAAAATATTTCATGAAATATATGTCTATATATGGACTTGACATGGTATAACGGATCATCTATAAGCTATAAGCTTACAGATACCAAGAGATACCGAATTTTTAAGCACAAATTTTACAGCAGATATACGTTACTTATTACAGTCTTGACATACGACTCTTGAAAAATGAATGGAATTATTCCTGAAATGGAACAGATTATTAGTCAACTTGAAAGAGGTACCGTAGTGACCAAGTTCTTCCCGAGAAAACGGCCGGAAAAGAAAACTCTTATGATAAGGAGAGAAACTAGACAGATCGTTTGGTCAAGGAGTGCAACTTTTAGACCTTTCGATGGTTCAGGTAAGATCCTGTCTACATTCGCAAATCTGTTGGAATTCTGTTTACCTAATATTTTTGTAGACATATATCTTGTATATAAATTTATACAGATTTATCTAGACAGCAGAAAAATATTGATGGGCAAAATATTGATTGTGAATTCCAGCTGTAACTCAAAAATTTAAAGAGAAATCTCTTGTATTTATTATGTCTGGATGTGTGTGTGTTATATACGATCTGGCGTTCTAATGACAATTAATTAAACTTATATCGGTTAAATCTCATCCAATAATGTTCGAGTATCTCTGCGATATAAATTAAATCGGTATTGTGTTGTGGCGACATTGAGACACATAATTGATAAATATTTCTTATACGCGCATTGCGTTACACATATTGTTGCGATATCGAATAAGATCTATTAGGAGTTACAGGCACTGCATATTTGAATAATGATATCGATTTTGGATATTAGATTTACATTTATTTACAGTGGAAATAAGGGAGGTCAAAGAAATTAGGATAGGAAAACAATCTAAAGACTTTGAAAAATGGCCTGAAGATGCTAAGAGAATTGAAAATTTAAGATGTTTTGTGGTATATTATGGATCAGAATTTAGACTGAAAACTCTTTCGATATCTGGTAAATGTGATATACGAATCTATTACTGATTGTGAGTGTTGGTTATTTTTGCTACAGACTGCTGCATACTATCTGCATTTATTTCAGCTCTTAGTGAGAAAGAATGTGAGCTGTGGGTTAAAGGATTGCGTTACTTGGTACAAGACACTATAAATGCCCCATATCCATTGCAAGTTGAAAGGTGGCTTAGAAAAGAGTTTTACGCAATGGAAAATTCTCGTGAAACGCAAGTTCCTTTTCTAACAGAATTTATTTTTTATATCTATTTTTTATATCTCCATATGTAATCGAAGGAATTTATATATATATATAGGTTGTTTATGTATTGCTATCTTTTTATATTCTCAATCATCTATGTGCCATTAACTATATCATATTGATGTTTCTTATGATGGCTAACAGGGTCACGTTGAAGGATGTGAAAACATTTTTGCCTAGAGTTAATTGCAAAATTGCTACAAATAGACTCAGAGAATTATTCCAAGAAGTAGACACGAGAAATCGGAATGAACTTGGTTTTGATGATTTTGTCATTCTATATCATAAACTGATGTTTGACCAGAATGTAAGTAAATGTCGTAATATTCCCGTATGAAAATGACCAGTATATCATCTATGCACAAATTGGTGTAATATTTTTACAGAATCTTGCGGATTGGCATAAACTGTTGAATTATTCCAAGACTGGACAGACTGTTACGCTCCAAGAATTCCAAAACTTTTTAGTAACTGAGCAGCAAGACAGTTTGGGAAATAATGAATTAGAAATATCGCGTTTCATTAGAGAATATTTACAAGATTCTCAAAGGGACATACAAGAGCCATATTTTACTTTCTTAGAATTTGTAGACTTCTTATTTTCTAAACACAATGACATATGGAATCAAAAATTTAATCAAGTTTCTCAAGATATGATTCGACCCCTTGCACATTATTGGATAGCATCATCGCATAACACGTATGTAACCTTTAAGGAAATAAAAAATACGTATGTTTGAACGATCCGGACTACACCCAGGTGATTTCCCAGGTACTTGACGGGAGATCAGATTAGCAGCGAAAGCAGCTGTCAGGCCTATGTGCGTGCACTGAGAGCAGGATGCAGATGTATAGAGCTTGATTGTTGGGACGGTCCAGATGGAATGCCATTTATATTTCATGGACACACTCTAACCACTAAAATCAAATTTTTGGATGTTATTAAAACTATCAAAGAGCATGCTTTTACTACATCTGAGTGAGTTAAAGAATAATAATAGAAAAAAAGAACAGAGAAGAAAAGGAAACCAATTGATTATCTCTACATAGCTATTTTCTATTGATATGCTTTATTTACAGGTATCCCGTTATTTTATCTATCGAGGATAATTGTACTTTACCCCAACAACGTAAAATGGCAACGACTATGCAAGAGGTATTTGGTGACATGTTGTTAGTCCAACCTGTTGATAAGAATGAAACTTGTCTACCATCGCCATATGCATTACGTAGAAAAATTTTGTTAAAACACAAGAAACTTCCTGATGGCGTTGACGAATCCTCGTTTCTTGTTCGAAATGATGAAAGCAGACAAGAGATGGATCTTAGGAATACTGTGAAAAATGGGATTCTTTATTTGGAAGATCCTATCGATAGAGAATGGAATCCGCATTTTTTTGTATTGACACAACAAAAGCTATTTTATACAGACACATTTTCAAGAGCACAGGAAACCGAACACGATGACGATGAAGAAAGCGGCGTTCGGAGATCGTTGGATGTATGTACATCGTACAATACAATATGAATTATGATTCATTACGAATTGTGATTTATGATAGATAAATGTGTAATGCATGTGCATACATATTTAAGATATTAAAATAACTTGAATAATATTTATTATAATTCTGAAAGGGCGCGCCAAATGATGAGTTACACTTTGGAGAAAAATGGTTTCATGGAAAATTAGCAAGAGGAAGAGAGGAGGCTGAAGAATTATTACGACATTATTCCTATCTTGGAGATGGTACTTTTCTAGTACGACAATGTGTTACATTTGTGGGCGATTACTGTTTATCATTTTGGCGTAAAGGAAAGGTGAACCATTGTCGTATTAAACTGAAGCAAGAAATGGGTCAAACGCAGTATTATCTTATTGATACCAATTGTTTTGACAGTCTGTACAGTTTAATTACTCATTATCGTAATAATCCACTTAGAAGCCAAGTGAGTACGAAAGAACAGTATATTATTATAATAAAGCATCGATGATATGTTCTGAATTAAGAACCAATATATTTGCTTTGCAATAAGACTGAGATAGTATATGTGTGACTGTACTGTCTTGATGTATAGGAATTCCTAATCACGTTACAAGAACCAGTGCCTCAACCAAACAAACACGAGGAAAAAGAATGGTGGCATCCCGAATGTACTCGAATCGCAGCAGAAGAGATGCTAAAGCGTATACCTACGGATGGTGCATTTTTAGTAAGACCTAGTGAAAGAGAGAGTAATTGCTATGCAATTTCATTTAGGTATGTTTCCTTAAAGCGCCCTATATTCTTTTTCAGTATAGCTTTCTATATATATTATATAGACAATCCACTTCTTACATATACATATGTGTCAAATTTTATATTCTATTATTTTAGAGCAGAAAAGAAGATAAAGCATTGTAAAATAAAACTTGAAGGGAGGCTCTATACCACTGGAACTGTAGAATTTGAGAGTTTAGTTGAATTAGTTAGTTATTACGAACGGCATCCATTGTTTAAAAAGATAAAATTAAGCCATCCTGTTAATCAGGACGTTATCAGAAGAATGGGTTTGGTATGTATTTTATGTATATATTTGTATTTTCTTTTGAGTTTATAGACTGTATAGTTATATATATACAATATATATATATATATATATATATATATATATATATATATATATATACCTTAATATTAGAAAAAGGCATGTCATGGTATTCTTGCCGTCTTCTTCAGTATTCTAATATTAAGGTCTAATATTCAGTATTCTAATATTAAGTATTCTAATAATAATATTCTCTGTATTTAGGATAATGATGATGGATCTGTTTATGGCATCCCAGGTTATATGGATCCTACAAGTTTTACATCAAAAGTAAGCTTTCTAAAATCATGTCGATAATTATTAAATTCATATTCACCAATTCCTATAATACGATAAAATTGTATATAAGAAATATTAATTAGTATAAGAGTGAAAATATTTACCATAGATATGTATAGATGTATCGAATTATACTTTAAAGGTTACTGTTAAGGCTATTTATGATTATAAAGCAAGAAGAGACGATGAATTAACATTGGTAAAGCATGCTATAATTACTAACGTTAATCCACAAAGCGGAGGATGGTGGAGAGGTGATTATGGTGGTAAAAAACAACATTGGTTTCCTGCGAATTATGTGGAACAAATTGATCAACAAGAAACTCAAGGAGATGTAAGTCTTGAGTTGTATATTTAATTTGCGCGTACGAATAATGGTCATAAAAATTCTAATTGACGTAAAATACATACACATATCATATCGTGTATTTACTATAAGTATATAATATCATATATTACATCTAATTTAAGAATATTTTGTCTTTTTTAGTCAGCGGATTCTATGATGCTCGGTAGCTTGCAAAAAGGTTCGTTAGATATTATGGGTGCTGTAGTAGAATTAACAGTTGGGGAAAGACCAGGTTTGGAATGGATTTTAAGAATACAAAATCCTAGTATGTGTTCAGTATTTGAAGTTGCAACACCTTTGAAAGATACTGCGTTAGAATGGATGTCAAGTATCAAAGAGACTGCACAAAATGCAAGTGTTAGGGTAAATATATAATATATAAATTTCTTTTATATAAAATTTAAATATTATTTTACATTATGTGCATTATGTATGTTTTTGTTCAGGAAAGTCAACACAAAGAAATGGAAAGAGCATGGAGAATAGCCAAGGAAATGTCTAATCTTATAGTATATTGTAGATCAGTCGCATTTAATATAGAACGAATAAGAACTAAGGGATTTACGTTCAACGAAATGAGTAGTTTCCCTGAAACAAAGGCTGAAAAATTAATGTGTCAACAAGAAAATAAATTTTTTATAAAATATCATCAGGTAATGTGCAACTATCTCCAAGAAAGAGAGAGAGAGAGAGAGAGAGGGGGGGAGGGGGGGGATGCGTGCGTGGGTACGTGCGTGTGTGTAAATGCATTGAAATGTTAAAATGTAAATCAGAATAGATGTTTAACAAACAAATTATTTTTCTTTGTAGATTCAATTCAGTAGAGTTTATCCAAAGGGGCAACGTATCGATTCATCTAATTATAATCCTGTACCAATGTGGAATTCTGGTTGTCAGATGGTAGCTTTGAATTATCAGACTGGAGATAAATCAATGCAATTGAATCAAGCTAAATTTAAGGAAAATGGCAATTGTGGTTATTTATTGAAACCAGAATTCATGTTCAGGCATGATTTTAATCCATACGACAAAAATACATTGTATGAAATTGAATCGCTTAAAATCAGCTTAAAAATTATTGGAGCGAGACATTTAATGAGATCAGGAAGAGGCACTGCCAGTCCATCCATCGAGATCGAAATTATAGGTGCAGATTTTGACTCTGGAACAAAATTAACAACAAGGACGATACGTAAGTATCTATATTTCAAATTATAATTTCGTTATAAACGTTTTTATTACATTACTAAATATAACTTTTAAATTTATAGAGGATAATGGATTTAATCCAATGTGGAATGAAACATGTGAATTTGAGATATTCAATCCATATTTTGCTCTTATACGATTTTTAGTACAAGACGAAGATATGTTTGGTGATAGCAATTTCATAGGACAAGCTACTTATCCAGTGAGTAATTAATCGTTACTTAAAAACATTTATCTTTAACATTATTTAGGACATTCTTATTTACGGTCTTTCCAAATCAAATTTCATTTTGTTCAGGTACGCTGTTTAAGAACGGGATATAGAAGTGTTCCATTAAGAAACATATATAATGAAGATCTTGAGCTTGCTTCCTTATTAGTACATATTAATATTACAACTTTATCGGTAATAAGAAATTCCTCAATTATTCATTATTATATTGATATTTAAACTAAAATTTATATGATTTAGTTTCATTTTAATAAAATTTTGTTACTCCATATAGGTACATAATGCATAAAATAAATCAACAAAGATTAAATCTGTGTTATAGAATATTAAATATGCAAACTAGTAGAAACTATTACATTAGTGTATGAAATGGAAAGTAAGTATGTATCTTAGATAATTCTGTGTGCGGTGCGTGTGCGCGTGCCTGTGTGTATGTGTGTATGTACGTGTATACTAATATATCATCTGTTTATTTCAGGTCATTACAAGTCATCAGTAAATGTAACATGTATCGTAATACTATACAATAATATAAAATTAACATATGTTAAATCAGATATATCGTTAGAAGACTGTATATATTTATGTTGAATTTTGACAAATTAGATAGATCATTGCAACAATTTATTAGAAGTATTTCTATAATGAAGTATGAAACAAAGATAAATAATCTGAATAAGTGTTCTCTTGAGAGGATAGAGATTCTCTTGAGATAGAGAAGAAGATAGAAGAATTAAAATAATTGGAATAATTAAATAACAGACTCTAACAGAAGATAGACAGACAATATATACATATATGGTGCATAATAGATAGGTTTTATCGCTATGACATATATAGATATTGTTCTGGTTGAGTTTACAATGTATTTAATTTTGTTACATACGCACATACACACACACACACACACGGAATACATTTTTAATAATTTATGCTATTAATCGATTATGCTATATTTCAATTTGTGTTCGCAAAATAGCTTTACATATATCATATGACTGAACAATTTTTCTTTGAAAAAATTTGTTTCTCAAGTCACCATGTTTTATATTTGTAATATTAATATGGTTGCTTCTAATTTGGAATGAAAGAAATAGTTGTATGCGATGAAGAGAGTATCTAGTTATAAATAAAAAAAGAGAAATGTAATAAATAACACAAGAATATATAATTGACAATATCATACATATCATTACATGAACATGTAACATGATTGCATTTAACATGAAATGTAGAAATAGTACATAGTATATGAAAACCTGCTTCCATGTTGATAAAATAGATGTAGCAGGCAATAATAGTAAACAGAATAACATTGTATACTTGCCTACAATTTGCAACTGTCAATCTAAAATTGTAGCATAAATTTATATATGTACAAAGAGGTTATACACACATACACTCCTTTCCTTTCTCTTTTAATGGAAAATTAATAACTGCCCTCTCTATATTAAGTCTAATTACGTCTAGATGAAAATGCGCAAAACTTTTATTATTCCCTCTAGTCAAAAATGCATAGACATCATTGAAAGGAATGTTTCATTAAAGAAACATAGTATGTCGAACGCGATATTCTATCGTTTACTGCACAATCGATGAGTGATGCTCAATTAAATCAGATGTCAATATAATTTTTATAACGATACACAGCGAATATATTTAATATTATTCTATCGTGGGTATCTTCGGTAGGGAGCGTCTTCCTTGATAATTATGCATATGTATGCATTAGCTACGTACCCCTTTTACTATTTACAATGTCTGTCAGTCGCGTCTTCCCATTTATAGTATGCTAGAGGTGCCGATATAATAATAATTCTTTTATGTATTTTGATTGTGTTATGCACTAGAGTGTTACATTTTGATCATTGTATTTTTAAATGTATATAATATTTATAAATCGGAATTGGAAAATGTACGCCCGCTGTGCCTGTACTTTGTATCGTAAGCGACACACACACAATAAGACATATCTGTGAAAAAAATTCATAGAAAATTCCATGTGGCAATATTTTGCTTCGTTACAAATACAACTAGGCCTATCGAATTAATTAGTTTTGCAGATTAGTATTACGGGTCATAAATAATTTATAAAAAGGATAAAGAAGTAGTGTATGTCAATAGATATGTCCGATGTTCTATTTATTGCAGCATACATACATACATACATACGTACATGTTATGTCACAGATTATAAGAAATAAATTTCTATATATATGCGTTTATTTCTTGTATTTTACATATGAAAGATCTAACATTGGAGATATAGATAAAGACACAAAAGTAGTAATAATAATAATAATTGAAATATAATATATGTATGTGTTCCAAGTTATATATATATATATATATATATATAACTCTCTGTAGACAGTTCCTTACAAAGCATTCTTAAGGTACTCGTCAAACAGAAATACGGAAAGGGATGCGTCGCGTTCTTCCAGCATATTCTTGAGGTCATTTGAATAACCTGCTAGCTGTCTCACACGTTCGGACAACGATTCCATGAAATGTTCCTCGATATAATGAGCGACAGCCGCATCCTGTTTGGTATGATGCTGTGCTTGAGCGTGAATGCGTAACGCTTCGTCAGCAAGTTGCTTCTGACTGTCGAGTGCTTTAGCCAGACTATTCAATTCAGTCAATTCCAGTACTTTGCTATCCTTGATCTACCAATGATAACATTGATAAGAATCATCTTTTTTCCATAAGGGAAAGATGAGCTGAAATAAATAGAGTACGATACTCACAGGTTTCTTGGAACGCGGAAGCTGATTGAGATCCATCTTGCCACCACGCTGTGCAATATATTTGATCAAATCTATCGCTTCTTCCCATGATTTATCTGAAAGTTTGCGGTACAGTTCCTTAAATCCTTCTCGATTAGCTTCGTAGTTTCTGAAATGCGTAGACATCAATAGAAATTCAAAACTTGTTTCGATATTAGCATTTGCATACGCCTGTAGGTCAGCCTGAAGAGTATCGATAGCTCCATATTTGGCATTACAGTTTGATATTAATCCACCACCTAGAAGCATCGGTAAGAATACATTTTTCTTTCAAGATGACGTACTTTCATCGAAAAGGTATAATTAGATCTCTATGTCTACCAAAAATGACGATCCAGGATTAGAAAATTATACAAACGATACAATTTATATCGTGAAATAGCAATCTGAAAGGTAAGCTTAATATTGCCAAACTATTTCGTATAAATGAATATCGACATACTTTTGGGATTGGTGCCGCAGGCACTTTCCACGTCGGTGTAACAATATTCTGCGGAAACAGTCAGGAAAAGGACAGACAATACTCCAAAGAACAACATCTTTGCTGAAAATTAAATGAAATTAGATTATAAAAGTAAAATACATATATGTATATAAATGTCTCTCTTCTAGATGTATATACGGGACCTCGACGAGACGAACGATAAAAATTATGTAAAGGAAAAAACACACACACACACATATATATATGTATAAATCGATTTTAAGATGACGATATGGTTATTCTTTCGTTCGAAATCTGCTCCGATTTATAAAAACCATCTCTTGACGATAACGATGTCGCGCGACAACACAACACGACTGTCTTTGTGTACGTAGCGTGCGTCGTTTCGTTCGAAGAAATCGGAAAGAGACGAATAACAATGTCACGACTACTCGGTAAGTAGTACGACGGACACGAAAGAGAGAAGATACCGAGATTGCGATTGGACTCGGACTCGTTCGATCGTTGAAAGATTATTCGAATCGCGAGACAACGATCAACGCGTATCCTCGTTCTCTCGGAGGGGCCACATGTGTCGCGCGATCGTACTCGGCGGCGCGAGTGCGACGTAGACGTAGACGGATTAACCAAATACTAAGAATAAGTGCGCGATACGTTTGATACTCTTGTCACGTTTGATACACCGCGCGAAAACATGACGCCCCGGCCCCCTCGAGAATACATACGTGCGGAAGGGAATAATCGGAGCAAAGTTGAGTGATCTCTCGAATACCTCTCTTGCCGCGAACGGTGCGCAACGTTCGATGGGAAGCAACGTGAATACTCTCGCTTCGACGTTCCCCCGACAATGAACGTTGCCCATCGCGGAGATGGGAGTTTTCATTTCACGCAGTCATAGTCAGCTGACGGGGCGGCGCGGCGCGGCGCACGCGCAGACCGGATCATGCTCCTATTGCTATCCTCCCATCCCATTCCATTCCCCAATCCCCAATCCCCATTCTCGTTCTCCGTCGTTGCCAATCGTTACCTCGCCTGCGCTACGGTTAAAGCGGTTAAAGTGCGAATGTCGCGCGTTCGTCGAACGATTGTCGTTGGGTGATCGATGACCGTAAGACGCGTTTAGTCGCCGCGCTCTCTTATCTAGCTCCGACGAAGGCAGCCTTCTATACCAGTGCGTATAAAGGTTGCTTCTGAACGAGGTGAACGATCCGCCGCGCCGCGCCACGCCACGCCACGCCACAGACGCTTCTAGCATTCTTCTCTTCGAGATCCCATAACCTGTACTCTCGCCCGTCTATCTACGCTCGCTCCTAGCTACCCGTAGCCATCTCCTCTCTCTCTCTCTCTCTCTCTCCCCTTCGCGATCACGATGACGAAGCTGCTCTGCGTCTTTTTCATCACCCTGGCCTGCATCAGTGGCACCTTTGGAGATGGGCTCAAGTGTAAGTTTATACAATCGACACGCATCGTTTCTCTCTCTCTCTCTCTCCTACGAGCCTACTACGACTGACTACGACACGTCGCGTTAATTTGCAGACGCGCGACGTTACGCAGCGCTAGACGCAAACGCGAGGCGTTGTATTTCAGAATCCTTCCGTCCTTCCTATATCCTTTATCCTGTCTCTCTGACGTAGAAAAAATAATTTCGTCATACGAGCATCATCTCTCGTACCTGTCCCAAGTTCCAACTTGGTTTCCAACCAAATGAAAATACGACGTAGCCGTTATAATAGCGCGGTATTCCGATGACGGCTGATGGCAGCGACTCCGTGGAGCATTCCACGCGAAGCGCGCCTCGTAGGAAATGGAGTGACTCCGCATAAAGCAGTATCGGAACGCAATAGTTTGTTTTGATTGAGCAATCACACAGACCTTTGGATCTCGTCCAAGCTCTTTCAATTGTAGGCCCGCTTATGCTGGGTCTACAATGTGAGTCTCAGATGGTCTCAGAGTCGTAAGTCGTAAGAAATTGACCAAACTCAGTCAATTATTCTTCTCAAATTCGATTGTGATTGGTCCATTTCTTACGACTTACGACTCTGAGACCATCTGAGACTCACATTGTAGACCCCGCATTACTCGGTCTCTCACTCGGCTAATTCTGATGAAACCAATAGCCTCTATTGTTGCCTTCTATTCTTCCACGATGTATATAAGACTGTTTATGAAGGATACGCGCGATCGTATACAATCGCGTTTGGCTTGTAAATATTAAACACACGAATAGGTTACTCGATAGAAACATGTGTTTATTATGAGTGAAATCTGTTTCAACAATTTGCTCCATACACACGGTCCATATTCATGCATGTATACTTACATATTCGTAATACGCCAACGTTCCAATGTTTTCGATTTGTGAGATGTCATTTTTATTTTAAGGGGGGATACCCCCTCTCTCTAAAAAAAAACACAAAAACTAAACTAAATTAAATTATTAAATGTTGATGGTGCAATTTTAGATCGCTTTGTTAAGCGCATATTATTATATCGGCGCGAGTCATCTTTTCTCGTTAGAGGAGTAGAGACGGACGAAACGTGACAATCGCGTCGTTCCATGGATAGCCTTTGTTCCTTCTGATTCATGCGTATCGGATATTTGTCATTCTCCGTATCTCGAGTTTTGTATGTACAATTGATTAAGGAAGTGATGAAATATCTATGATGTATGTATGTATGTATGCATGCCTAATCGTACATTGAATTGCGCGATGCGTCCATGTTGCGTTTAAAGTTATTCGCTGTTTGCATATTGTACATGGACATGAATATACATAATTTTATAACGAGATTGATAGCTTCGTTTGAAACATTTTTGTAACGGATCACAGGATCAAAACAAGTACATCTCAATGATAAATTATATGGCCTTGCGATTATGTTTTTTGAAAGTTAGCGACAAGCAAATGCATTTGATCTCTGTGACATATATATATATATATGTACATACGTCAAGATATTTTTCCACTCCTATCTATATTATTTTTACGCACAGATGGCATGATTTTATCAAATCTCATTTTTATGACCCGATTCAGTATCGCTTTACAAAATATTAAATGAGGATAAAACTAGAGTCGCTAGAGAAAATCGGTTGCGGGAAATCGACATGGTTATCAGCGCACACGATAAAGAGAGCTCGATAGTCACTCGAGTACGCAGTTGCCTCAGCTTTGTTCTCTCGTGGTATCTACACACACACACACACACACATGCTATATATCTATATATATAGCATGTGATTATTTCAAATATCACATTCAGCCTAATAAATATGCGACTCGACGATAATGAAAACTTGTACAAGTGCAAAGAAAAAACATCTTGCTCTTTTCATTTCGTCAATGGGAAGAACGTATCTATTTAAACGAATAGATAATAATCTATACTCTATGTTATATATGTATAAAGAAAATTAACAACGTATTCTTGAAATTTTTTCTGTAACTTTCCGGTGAAAAACGTTTTCATTTTCATTAAATAAAATTCGTACACACACAAAGAAAACTGACAATGAGTTTAATTCGGAAATTATATTGTTCTTATTGTACAAAAGATTTTTCTTTTACTTGTAATCATGAAAGACTCTCTCTATCATATATCAAATATAATTAACACTTATCGCACGTATGTCGCGTATATCTCTTCTGCACCAAATTAATTCTCTTCATCATTGACCATCTTGTTTTGTACAAAGATAGCTTTCGATAAGTTGTGTACGATGATGATGATGTATACATTCCAAAGTCCCTTTCATTCCAAAGTCGGCGTGACTCACTTCACTGGGTCTTCGTCTGTGTGTTCGCTGTGTGAGATACAAGTCTATTATGATAAATGATCGTTATTCTAATCCATTCGCATATTCTGTAAAACAGATTTAATTGTAATAAGTACAAGTGTAATTTATAACTAATATTACAATAATTTAAATTATACACGTAGAAAAAATTACATTTTACAAGTTAATTAATTAACTTGTAATATAAGCATTAACAATAACAATTAATTTTATGACTCATTGTCAAAGCAATCAACATTAAATTCTTCCAATGCGTAGCTACAAATAGGAATATAAATAAAGGAATAGTGCTATGCAAAAGAATCCCTTTCACTGCAATAAGGTTATTCGTAATGTTAAATAATTTTATCTGCCAACCGATGCTATCAGTATTATGAGCGATCAGTCACGCACCGATAAAATACTTGATCATTTTTGATAACGTATCGATAAAGTAATACGTGTTTTTGTTATCTATTTAAGAAATGGATTATTACACACAGTATAATGCAAGTTTCATTGTAGGCAATAATTATTATAAAGTCAGTACGACTTTTATTTGTACATGCAATAATTAAACAACCATTAATAATTTTATCACACACATCTTTAGGTATACTTAAACCTGCTGATATACCAACATCATGGATAGACATGACTGATCCGTGCATAAAACTTATGGAGTCTCAAGTTAAAACCGAGATGGAAGCTGCCATGAAATATCTTGCGATGGTATATAGATCTTAATCCGTTTGCACATATATTTTTCATTCAATATATAATCTGTATAATTTATTAATTAATATAAACGGATATAGATAATATGAGATTTCCGATTTCTTATTAGGGTGCCCACTTTGCACGTGATACTATAAATCGCCCAGGCTTTAGCAAGTTCTTTTTTGAAAGCGCGAGCGAAGAGAGACAACATGCGATAAAGTTTATCGAATATTTGCTAATGCGTGGAGAACTTACAAATGACGTTAGCAAACTTCTCAAGTATCCTTTGGTGAGTATTATACTTTCCACGAGTAAACATATACAAGTTACACAAATATTGTAAAATATATAGAGTGGAGATCCGTGAAGAAATGAATGAAGAAAAGTAAAATGTAAATAATAGTGACGCGTTTTTTTTCTTACATTATACTAGACTACCAACAACACAAATCCGATGCGCCAAGAATGGAACAGTGGAGAAGAAGCTCTCACCGATGCTTTGAAATTAGAGGCTCAAGTTACGCGCAGCATTCGTGACATAATTATAATTTGCGAAAATCCAAAAACATCTTCTTTCAACGACTACCACGTGAGTATCGTTTGAAAATACCAATTGATCTTATGTAATAGAAAAATATTCACTGTCACGCCGCGATTGTTTGCAGTTGGTGGACTACCTCACTAGCGATTTCTTGGACGAGCAATATAAAGGGCAACGCGACCTTGCCGGCAAAATCTCAACATTGGGTAAAATGATGCAAGCGCATGGACCGTTGGGAGAATTTTTATTCGATAAGAAATTGTTGAATGGTGAAGTCTAAGTGTTTTGGTGACATTCAGCCGAAATTCAGCTCGAGATATTCTTTTCTATAAATACATGTTTATAAAATTATAATGGCCATATTTAGAATACATTGTGTAATTCAGATTACTATATTATGCACACTTGTTTGTATTTTATTAAGTAGAATATGAGATGTAATAACAGTTTTTGTTTCGAGCATATTTCTAAATGTGGCCTGTAATATTAGGAGTATGTGGAGCATAATGTTTACAATGTTTGTTAATCCATAATAAATATATTATCCTTGATAAATAAATAAACATTATTTTGAAATGCTGCATTACCCGCTGATAATTTTATTTTATTTACACACTGCATGCTATATGATCAAATTTGTTGCATTGACTGAAAATGATCAAAACTCATCTATAATAAGTGTAATTGTCACTAAGATATGCGCTATAGCTCATGAAAGGTAAAAAGGTACTTGAAAAAAAATGTATACTAAAAATATTTGTTTCTTTTTTTCTATTTTTCTTATTATAAATCGATTTTTAATAATTAATACGTGCAAAATATATTGCGTGTTATACTTTAGAAATATAAATAATTTGCTAAAGCGTCAAATGTTTTCACAACATTGCAATTAAATTTTATAATTATTTGTATGTATATAAGTAAAAATAACAGAATACATTCTAAATCTTTCATAAAGTACCTTGATTTACACAGTGTGTTATACTAGAATTACAGCAAACTACAGCTTTTTGAGAAAATTGATCAATGAATACGATAGGAAATTATTCTTCTAAAATTGCGTAATGTTAAAAAAATATATCAAGGTACTTATATTCTCTTATCTATGTATGTATGCATCTCTGTTTTTGTTACAAATTAAATACCCATGTTCTATATTGTTATTAGAATTATTTGAGACCGAGTACGACTTGCTTGGGTAGAGTAAGATTTATATATTTTTTCTCTAAGCTAAAGAATTGTTTTTCATAGTTTGCGTAATCTGTTGCACATAAGCTTAATTCTAAGTCGCTTGTGTTTTCATTTGACAAGAAATTTATAACGCCTCGTGGTATATTAGATGTTGAAAAGATGTCGCAATACGGTGCCAAACTACAGGAATTTGCATCAGCTATCACAATAACAGAATTGCCAGAAATTAAAATTTGCATCAATCGAAGAAACAAAATTTCTTCAGTTTTCTCTTTAAGAATGATAACGCCCCTTGGAATACGATGTTCAATTACTTCTACTTTATTATTTTGAGAACAAACTAACGATGTTTCATTAAAAAACGGGAATGTGGTCCATCTTGATACTACGTCTCCCAATAGAAATTTACTAAAGAGAAAGAGATAAAAACAAAAAGGAAACAAATTGTTATCAAGTTAAATAAAGAAACACAAATATATACAGTGTAAGAGGCTCTATATATATATATATGTCGTAGCCAGATTATTAAATCCGTCATTTTATAAAATGACTGATTCTATAATCTGGCTACCACATATATATACCTATATATATATATATATA
>NJRQ01001929.1:10038-20083 GCA_003063805.1 Aphaenogaster ashmeadi | reverse complement strand
AAAAAAACAGCGAGAACTTAGTTGCGCACCTAATACATCACTCAATTTCTTAATTACCTCATAAGGGCCTTCCCAATTTCTCTGCAATTTCGGAGACTTTCCCTTTCTCTTACGAGGATTAAATAACCAAACCTTCTGACCTGACTCAAAACCCGAATGTCTAGCTTTAAGATCATAACGCCCTTTCGTCCTAATAGATTTCAACTCCATGCGCTCCCTAACATTCTGATGAATCTCATCTAACTTTTCCCGTAAGCTTCGGACATACTTGTCAACCGAATCGGAAAAACCATAATTAGGAGGAATTCCCCGCAACAAGTCTAACGCCAGATTTAAATCTCTACCAAAATAAAGTTCAGCAGGAGTAACGTTTGTCACCTCATGCTTTGAAGACCTATAAGCGAGAAGAAACATCGGCACCCACCGATCCCAATCCTTCTGATTTTCTTCAATAAACTTTGACAAATATTGCAGAATCGTCTGATGCTGGCGTTCAACCTGCCCATCAGACTGCGAATGAAGAGCAGTTGTCCTAGTTTTCTTTATTCCTAGCATCCACGACAATTCTTGAAACAACCGTGATTCGAAATTTCTCCCCTGATCCGTATGCAACTCTAGAGGAACCCCATGCCTCGAAACAACTTGATTAACAAAAACTTCCGCTATAGAAGAAGCCCTAATATTTTTAAGAGGAAAAGCTTTGTAATGGGCCGTCTTTCCGGCGCGGATTAGCTCGTCGTACAGTTCGGGTCAGGGTGAAAGAAGGCCGTAGGGATTAAAGCAGAACGCGCGTGGATGTATTACACAGAATAAATATAATTTATTAAATTAATAGAAAGGATGAATGTACAATTTAATCGCGCGGACGGACGAGAACGGATCGCTCGGACGGACGGTATTTAATCGCGCCAACGGACGTACAGATATTCGCACGGACGGCCGGTCTTTAATCGCGCGGACGGACTTACAGATATTCGCACGGACGGACGATAGATGATCGCGGTATTTACAATATTGGCGAGGGTGCCAGTGATCGGGACGCGAATGTCGCGGTCCGCGTTTCGCGTGAGGCGAGTCGGAGCGCGTGGCCGGCGGGCGTGGCTTATAGCGCGAGCGCGGATCGCGAGTCGATGGGCGGATCGATAGGGGCGCGTTCGCGGAGCGTACACGCGGTCGCGGGGTAGCGCGAACTTTATGATTCTCGCGGCCCTATGGCGTATGCCTATCCGCGAGGGTGTTATCGCGCGGAACACGGATCGGTGACGACTGTCGACACGCGTTCGACGGAGGCCGCGAATACACGACCCCCTTGTTCTTGTCGTCACCGAGGAGTAGGCTGTGGGCTGTACGGTCGATCGGAGGGCCGAAAGAGGCTTGCTGGCCTTCCCTCGTTTTCGCCGGACTGGCCAATGGATCGGTCGGTTGACAGGCCGACTGCCGACACGTCGTTCGGCGGAGGCCGCGGAAACACGACCCCCTTTTCGCGTCGGGCTGTCTAGGTGGTGTCGGAGCGTGAGGAAGCTGCCGACACGTCGTTCGGCAGAGGCCGAGAGCTCTCGACCCCTTTTTCTCGCTTTCTGACTTTCTGGATTCGGAACAGGTAGGGTTTGTGGCACAGCGGATGCTAGGAAAGCTGGCTCACAACGGAGTGGATTGTTAATAACAAATTCGGGGTATTTATACCCCGAATTTTGGCGTTCGGATGTTCCCGGTCGTGTTTCGGTTTCTTCCGCCGATCGGCGCCCCGACGCTCGGGGCTTCGGCGGGGTGCGGAAACGGTACGGTTCCCCGGCGGCGGCTCGAATCGGCGGCTTTCGGTCGGTTTCGGCAACATCCGGGCGCTCGGTGTTCGGTACGTGTATACTGGTCGGCGCGTGCTATGGTGCACGCGTACTCCGGTGTGTTCGTGTCAGCCGATTCTCTGGTGCGTTCGTACGCACGACGGTCGGCTGACTCTGGCCGCTGGATGCAGCGGTCGTGCAGATGAGCGAATTACCGGCGCTGTGCGCCTTACATCGCCCGACTGGTGGACGTCGGGCGGCATCCGGCGGTCTTAGCCGGGCATCGGCGGTAATTTGCCGGCTAGGGACGATGCATGGGGGGGTGCATCGTTACAGCTTCCACCCACTTAGTAGAGCAATCTACAATCACGAGAATATATTTGTTACCAGATGAAGAAGAAGGAAAAGGACCTAGTATGTCCATTTGCAATCTCTCGAAAGGAGCCCCAGCGTTGTAAATTTGTAAAGGAGATTTCCCTTTATCCGAAGGCCCCTTTTTCGTTACATAAACCCCGCAGGTCCTGCACCAATTTTCCACATCTATCATACAAATGCCCCAATAAAAACGTTTACGAATCTTCTCTAAAGTTTTGTTGACCCCGAAATGCCCACCAGACGGTGCATCATGAGCCTCTTCTAAAATTCGTTTAATGTTATTCTGAGGAACAACGATCTGTAAAAGATTGGATTTTAGATTTGGGCCCATCCATTTCTTATGAAGAACCCCGTCCTGCACAATCAGAGCATCCCAGTTTGACCAATATATCCTCGAAGACGTTCCCCTAGCTACCGCTTCTTCCCACGAAGGTCGATTGCCATTTTCTCTTCCTTGCAGAAAAATTGAAACGATCCGATCCTCCAATTGCAATTTCCGCCACTCTTCAGACAGATTTTCATCCAAAACTATTCGAGCTACTAAACCATCTTCCTATAGAGCAACCTGCTTCTCCACTATCAAACAATATCTACAATCCTCGTCAGCACAAGGACGTCTCGAAAGTCCATCGGCGTTCCCATGAGTTTGACCCTTTCGATGTTGAATCTCAAAGTCGTATTGTTGCAATATCTCCGACCAACGTGCTAATTGCCCCTCAAGTTCCCTAAAAGACGTTAACCATCTAAGAGATGCGTGATCGGTCCGAATCAGAAAACGTTGTCCGTGTAAATAATGATGAAAATGTTTGATCGATTCAACCATCGCTAATAATTCCCTACGAGTTACGCAGTAATTCCTTTCAGTTTTGCTCAGGACTCGGCTGAAATAAGCGATGACCTTCTCAGCCCCTTGCTGTTCCTGAGACAAAACCGCCCCAATTCCGTGTCCGGATGCGTCTGTATCCAAAATAATTTTCCCTTCCTCCAAAGGGAAGGAAAGCAGAGGAGTTGAAGTCAAAGCTTGTTTCAATTTGGCGAAAGCCTTCTGACATTGCTCAGTCCAAACAAATTTCGATTGATTTTCAGTCAAAACATACAACGGTTTTGCTATCAGAGAAAATCCCCTAACGAACTTCCGATAGTACGAACAGAACCCCAAAAAACTCCGAACCTGCTTATTTTGAGGAACAGGCCATTCCACTACTGCAATAGTCTTTTCTGGATTAGTAGAAACTCCTTCGGCCGAAACGACATGACTTAAATATTTCACCTGTTTTCTAAACAAATCGCACTTCTTCGGGTTAATTTTCAAGTTAGCCATCCGAAATCTAAGAAGAATTTTCCTTAAGTTTTGCACTATTTCCTCGAAAGTCTTTCCGTAGACAATCACGTCGTTCAAGTAAATTAAACAAATCTTGGAAATCAGATGCTGAAGAACCCGCTCCATGAGACGTTCAAAGGTAGCAGGAGCATTACACAACCCGAAAGGCATGACAGTAAATTGCCAAAGTCCGTTTCCGACAGAAAATGCAGTTTTATCCCTATTCTCTGGACGAATTTTTAATTGCCAGTAGCCGCTTTTAAGGTCTAAAGTCGAAAACCAAGCGTTCCCTGACAATTAATCGAGAAGATCGTCGATCCTAGGTAGAGGATAAGAATCCTTCACGGTGACAGCGTTAAGCCTCCGAAAATCTACGCAAAATCTAAGCGAACCATCCTTTTTCCTAACCATTACCGCCGGTGAAACCCAAGGGCTAAATGATTCTTCTATCACCCCCTGACGTTTCATATCCCTAATAATGTCCTCCACTTCCGCTCGCATACGGATAGGGACCCTCCTCGGAGCCTGTTTGATAGGACGAGGATCCTGCAATTTTATTTCATGCTGGAAGACCTCGCAGTTCCTGGCGACATTCTGCTCAGAAAACACATCTTTTCCTTGAGAAGATCAGCAAAGACTGCCTTTTGGGACGTCATCATTTCCCGAGAATTACGCTCGAAGAACTCCCTCAAATCTTCAGGAACCACTTCCGGAACTGCGCAGATCCGACGACAGAAAGAATTCCCCTGACTTTCTTCCTGCAAAGATTCCCTAACAAGAGACTTGAAAGCAACATCTAACCTTGTCTGAGAAAAGAAATCGGCCCCCAGAATACAGTCCTCGGAGATTTCGGCCACACACATAGGCATCTCTACGGAATATTTTCCTATTTCAACCCTCATCATAGTCCTATACCTCACTGAAACTTCCTCCCCTGTCGGGTACTTTAACCTAATGTTTCCCATTGGTAAACGCTTCTCAGAATCTCCTGTCAACCTCAAACTAACGACTGATACATCAGATCCCGTATCTAGCTTACAAGAACAATTTTTTTTATTCAATTTCCCGCGAAAAACAAAATGATCTTCCTTTTTCTTCATACGGCCTAATTTTACAACGCGCGGCGGGACCTTTTTTTTCTTAGTCGAACGCGTCCCGGTAAGCTCGACTAACCCTAATTTCCCTTTTGCAGAGAAGAATTTACCGGGCACTCATAACGGAAGTGCCCCTTTGCTCCGCACTGCCAACACTCCTTTTCCCTCCTTTCGTTTTCCCTTGCTGAGCGATTTTGCGGCCTCCCCCTCTCAAATCGTGACTTCTCCCTCTCTTTCGCGCCTTCCGTTGCCCTCACTCTTTCCGACGCCATCACTCCCCTTTCTTTCTCTTTAAAATTAAATCCGCCACTCCTAACACGGTTTTCCCCGTTGTTCTCCGTCCCGTTTCTGCGAAAATCCCGAAACTCTTCACGCCTCCCCCTTCCCTCCGAAAAACTGTTCTCTTGAATAATCTTGACGGCCATCGCTCTCTGCACGGCCGTCTTCAGAGAAGAAATGTTCTCCAATTGTAATGTCCGTTTTATGTATCCGTTAGACAACGCGGAAATGAATTGCGCACACGCGATTTTATCTCGCATTTCGTGAGAGCTCTCTGGATACGCCAGACGCGCTAGGCGTTCAAGGTCCGCCCCCAAAGTGACTAAATCCTCACCGAACTTTTGTCTCCGACACGTGAACTGCGAATAATAAACTTGAGCTAAATATTCTTCCCCGAAACGGAATTCGAGCTTCGATTTCAACTCCGCGAAATTTAAATTCTCTAAATCCGTAATCCCGTCTAAGATCGCACGCGCCTTCCCTCTGAGGCACGAGGCCAACACCACAGATTTCGCGTGGTCATTCCAACCATTCGCGTACGAAACGAGCTCAAACTGCGCGAGGAACTCGCACAAAGACGCACTCCCGTCGAAAACGTCGGGCTTCAGTTTGAAGCCCAGATCCCCCGGACGTGCGCAAGAAGGGCCCCGAACGTCGCGAACGCTTTCCCCCCGAGCGTCGCGAACGGCGCCGCAAGCGTTACGCTCCCCCCCGGCAAGCGGATTTATCACTAATTCCGCGTCGCGATCCGGAGAACTATTTTTGGAAGGACTTAGCTGTGTGAGCTGTGTGACCCTCTCCCGTAGGAGACGCAGCTCTTCGTCCCGTTCGGTCGCCCACCGCGTATGCTCCGCTCGCATCTCGCGCAACTCCCGCATCACCGCCTGCAGCGTAGCCGCTTTGGTAGGAGCCTCCGGATTCGCTAGCCGGATCCTCTTCCTGGTCGTAGGTGCTGACGAGGCCGTCGTCGTCTCCAACCGGTCCATCCCGGACGAGCCCCCAAAAATGTCACGACCGCCGCACGTCTGTGCTCACGACCGCTCTCTCACCCGACGGCACTCCCGCAAACACACGCGCACACGCACGCGGGAGAAAGGAAGAACACCAATTAGAAAAGTAACGTAGTCTTTAATCGCCTTTCTCAATATTTCTCAATACAAACAAGCTCGCGCGCGTACAAGAGTCAACGAAATCCCGACACGAGACGCGCTGTTCCACACGTCAACAACGTCCGTCGTCAAGGATCGCTTTTCATTCTTCGATATCGATTTCCGTGACCGGCCGGCTAAAACCCGGCCGACACCGACGAGAAGGAGCGCAGGGGCGCAGCGGCGCAACAATATCATTTTTGGTTCCCATAAGACTAATTAATGAGGACACAAATGATGTTATTTGGCAAAATCCGACCCCTTCTTCCGTTCGATTTTGTCGACCTATTTCAATAGAATTTTCAAAAGAGACACCAGAAAAAACAAACAATCTTGTCAATGACATTGAAGCACAGATACGTGTACTTGCACCCACCTCAGCTATAATTGGAGAGAAAACAGTGACGATAAAACATGAATTGTTCTTAACAATGGTAGATGGAAAGGTGGTACAAGTATTAACAAATACACCGTCTGCCTCAACTTGCAATGTATGTCGCGCCAAACCATCAGAAATGAACGATTTAAATCGCATAACGCGAAAAGTTGCAAATGAAGAAACCTACAGATTTGGACTTTCCACGTTACATGCGTGGATTCGATTTATGGAGTTGGTTTTATATATATCGTATAACTTGTCCTTCAAAAAATGGTATGCAAATACTGATGTACACAAAAAGGAGAAAGAAACTAAAAAGCGATATATACAAAAACGTTTTCGAAATGAACTAGGTTTAAACCACGCCAAGTTAGTGGAAATAGCAATGACGGCAATACTGCACGTAGGTTTTTTGATAATAAAGCTTGCACTGCTGACATTACAGGAATTGATGAAGAACTAATAAGACGATTCCATGTTATATTGCAAGCTATGTCATCTGGAATACAAATAAATCCTCAAAAGTTTGGAGAATATGTTTATAGAACAGCAGAGTTGTACGTATCTAAATATGAATGATATCATATGCCATCATCCGTACATAAAATATTAATTCATGGAGAGGATATAATTCGTTATAATGCCATTTTACAACTTGGACAGTTATCCGAAGATGCACAGGAATCAAGAAATAAAGACTACAAGAAGTTCAGATTACATCATGCTATGAAATGTTCCAGGTTTGCCACAAATGAAGATGTCTTTCATACATTACTTTACACATCAGATCCGTATATAACCAGTCTTAGAAGTAATTCTCGGAAAACTACCGTAGAATTAGACGAAGATGTATTACAGTTGCTATCAAACTAAATGTAAATTATATTGTTGATTCTTTAAAATAAATTTTAAAAAATCGAAAAAAATAAAAAATCGAAAAAAATGTTAAACATATTAAGAACAAAAGACAATTTTAAAAAATATATATGTACGTACAGTCTAAAAAAACCCTCTTCATGATGAATATCTTGATATTAGTAAAGGGTCTTACGTAATGTTTTAAGATATAATGAATTTATTAGCATTCATATTACGAAGTATATTTATTAAGTTTTCCGCCATCTTGGATCCGCCATTTTCTTAAACTGCAGATTCGTCATTATCGACTATACAACACAATAATATTTTTTCGTAAATACATGCACGGTTTGTTACAAATTTACTCGCATTCGTACAGTTTTGGCATTTTATGCCCACTTTATGGGATCCGCCATTTTGAAGTTAGAACGAAATCAAAATTGGCGCAGAATATTTGTATAGCTTATTCAATTTCCGAAAAATTAAAAAAAAATAATGAAAATCCGTTAAGAATTGGTGCACGGCTCGAATTTTAATCACAAATGGCCCACTGTGCGTCGGGGCGCCGATCGGCGGAATAAAACTAAGATATATCGGAAATATCCGAGCGCCGAAATTCGGGGTATAAATACCCCGAATTTGTTCTTAACAAATCCACTCCGTTGTGAGCCAGCTACCGAAGCATCCGCTGTGCCACAAACCGAACCTGTTCCAATCCTGAAAGTGAGAAAGCGAGAAAAAGGGGTCGAAAGCTCTCGGTCTCTGCCGAACGCCGTGTCGGCAGCTTCCTCACCCTCCGACACCTCCTGGACAGCCCCAACGAGAAAGGCTGATGGCAGAGAACGAGACGTAAGCGTCGTAGTCGTGGACGTAGGGTAAGAGCTTTCGCACAAGACTGTCGTATGGTAACGTAACGTAACTTAACGTGGGTCAACGCACAAGAAACGTATCGGTTACGGCGTTATATGTTTCTTGTGCGTTGACCCACGTTAAGTAACGTTACGTTACCATACGACAGTCTTGTGCGGAGGCTCTTACCGATACGTTTCTTGTGCGTTGACCCACGTTAAGTTACGTTACGTTACCATACAACAGTCTTGTGCGGAGGCTCTAAGGCAGAGAGAAACGTAGTCGTAAGGCTATTGTAGGGCTACGTCCACGACTACGACGCTTACGTCTCGTTCTCTGCCATCAGCCATAAGGGGGTCGTGAGTTCGCGGCCTCCGCCGAACGACGTGTCGGCAGTCGGTCTGTCCACCGACCGATCCATTGGCCAGTCCGGCGAGAGCAAGGGGAGGCCCGCAGGCCTCTTTCGAGCTTCTCAACCACCGTACGGCCCACAACCCGTTCCTCGGCGACGACAAGAACCAGGGGGTCGTGTGATCGCGGCCTCCGTCGAACGTGTCGACAGTCGTCACCGATTCATGTTCCGCGCGATAAAATCCTCGCGAGTAGGCAAACTGCATAGTACTACGTTTACGCGAGCGTTACTTCTGTAGTAACTTACTCAAATTATCGTAACTTACTATAATTCACTCTGCGTAAACGGGGGTCTCTAGCTGTGACTTACGAGTAGATAATTGAAGCAAGTTACTCAAATTAACCAATACTTCCCGTGCTAATACCTCGCGTAAACGGCGAATTTGGTACTCGGTGCACAAGAATGCAGCGCAAGCAAACCCGCAATATACGGACGCAAACGACTCTAAACGGAAGTATCGCAGAATACTACGCACGTGTAAACGGTAGAAAATTATAGTATATTAGTCATCGCGTAAACGCATAACCCTGCCGCGTAAACATAGTGTAGGGCCGCGAGATTCGTAAGTCCGCGCTACCTCACGGCCGCGTGTACGCTCCGCAATCGCGCCCCTTATGCCTGTTCTAGACTGGAGGATGATCCTACTTGTGGCTCATCCTTGTGAGTAGTGTAGACGGGTAAAAATCATACTGAAGTTAGCTTTCAATCTTACCAACCTAAATCAACTTAAAATTGTGCAGAGTAGACGGACGACCGTAGTCGGATGAGCCACAAGTAGGATCATCCTCCAGTCTAGAACAGGCATTAGCGATCCGCCCATCGACGCGCGATCCGCGAATGCGCTATAGGCCACGCCCGCCGGCCACGCGCTAATCCTCGCGACACGCGAAACACGAGCCGCGACATTTGCGTCCCGGTAACTGGCGCCCTCGCCAGCTGTGTACATACCGTCAACACCGTTTTCCGTCCGCGTGAATATCTGTCGTCCGTCCGAGCGATTCCGTAGCGTCCGTCCGTGCGTTTATTTGTCCGTCCGTCTGCGCGATAATTACCGTCCGTCCGCGCGCTTCTATTGTATATTTCCGTCTTTTCATTTGTGTAATAAATTATATTTATTTTTCGTGTAAAGACATCGATTACACTCTGCCTTAATCCCGCACGGCCTCGTTTACTCGCCCTGACCCGAAAAACGACGAACTAATTCCGTGCCGAAAAGACGGCCTGTTACAAACTGTGCGTTCAGATTTTCCATTTAGTGTCCGCCATATTGAATTGGCCATCTTGGATTCTAAGCATTTTTTTCAGTGTCATCTTCTTTCATGCTGAAGATTCAACTATTTTATATCCTCATTAGTTATTATGGGTGCTTTCCAGCAACGTACACAGGCGACGCTGTGTAACACAGTGAATCATTTCATCCTTGTTGTTTGCCAATGTTAAACAAGGATGAAATGATTCACTGTGTTACACAGTGTCTTTGCTGGAAAGCATCCAATATTAATTGTTTTTATGAAGAACTATGAATCTAAGTCTTTCAAATTGGATGCAC
>NJRQ01001923.1:2066-13325 GCA_003063805.1 Aphaenogaster ashmeadi | reverse complement strand
AGAGAGAGAGAGAGAGAGAGAGAGAGAGAGAGAGAGAGAGAGAGAGAGAGAGAGAGAGCGTTTGCAGGTGTGCATATAGTGTGTGTGCGATCAGTTAATTGCAGCGGGCGCTCCGCATAAGCGCTCGCGTTTGACGTTGAGTTGCGCTGCCCCTGCCTATTTCTTATACTCGACACACGATTAGCTTCCTATTTTCTTTAATAATTAAAAAACTAAGCTTTAAATAAAATTTTGCCAAATGAAAAGTTGTCTCAGAATTCGGTCAGAGACATGTTCTGTAAAGGACAAGAGGTTGTTTTGAATCATCCTGTATAAGTATAGGTTTGTGTTTCCTATCGTGTAGTACATGTATTTACAATTAATGTACCCCCAAAAGATTTGCTTTCTCTCTCTAATATAGATTGAAGTGATGAAAATTTAAAGTCTTTTTTGTTTAAAAACTATAGTTACCATTAATTAACTGTAATTAGTATAGCACATTGTTGGAATCAAGGAAGGAGTAGGAAAAGCAGTGGGTTTTGTGGAAAAGTAATGAATTTAAACGGTAGAAACATTGAGGAGACTAAGAATGGTTAATAGGAAGATGAGAGTGGTAAAAGAAGCACGGTCAAGGTCGGACAGAAGCAAATCAGAAAAAGGACGGAGAGTATCGGGGTGATGTAACAGTTATTCAAAAACGAGAGAAAATCGGAAGAGGTTGGAGGAGAACAAAGAAAAAAAGATCTTCTAAACTTCGAAAAAAGCTGCAGTATTAATAAATAATAATAATTATAATACACGAGAGAACAGTCCTCTGAGAAAGCCCTTGCGGCACGTAGACAGAGTCCATTGTGCCTCCACGTTATCCAACAGCTATCTAGTTAAGGCCCGTTCTTCTCCAAAAGAGGAATTCCCTCGGCTTATCTACTCAGGCCCTAACAGAGCCCAGTATTTGAAATCATAGTATACGCAGAGTATCGGCCAAGTATATGAATACTGGTCTCATCCTCTTCCCCACACCTCTCTTGTCGATCTCTCCGTCACACGCATAGCTGGGTAGGGGTTGGTAATGTAGGAAAAAGATAGGAATGAAAGTGAGAGAGAGCGGAATAATGCGCATCTGTTTCTCTGTCACTTTGCTATCACATTCTGTTAGCAGATTCTATTTTGCAGGTTGTATTTCATATACACTCGGTCAAAGAAAAAGTGGTACAGTAGAAAAATGGAAAAATTTATGAAACTTCAAACGCAGTTAATACTTATGGTACCGAGGTGCTTAAAAACGAAAATGAAGCTTGAAGTCTGTATTTTGAGAAACTTTTAATGCCGATTGCTTGGGATGCATAGTTTTTCAATGGCGGATAACAAAGTGAGAGCCTGAAAATTGATTAATAAAAAGTTTCCTGAGTTGCACGGAGTGAATCAGTTGACGTCGTTCATAAAAAGCGCGTGAAAGTTCAAATTTTCCCCTTCAAAATGAGTTTTTGCAGAACTCTATACAATAACTTTTCGCTGAGTTATAGAGGGTGAGAAGAATGTGGTACACCACATCTTGGGTAACGCTAATGCCGGCGTACAGATCTTTATCAACCCATATCTCGGAAAGTACTTAACCAACAAGAGTTTTATTTTTAACGTTTTAAAAAGATCTCAACGTCAGCTACAAGAATATGGAATGAAAAATTGAGGTTTCTATTTAAGATTTTAAAGTTGACCTTGAGATCTTCTTCATACGTGCATTCAAGGTCAAATAAATATCGCCGTTTGATGCACTTGTTAGAACACTACAAACATTGAATGTGACATTTTTCTCAAATCCTTTGTTTTCGAAATATTGTACTGGTCCGCTACATTCTTCTCACCCTGTATAACTCAACAAAAAGTTATCGTATAGGGTTCCGCAAAAACGCATTTTGAAAGGAAAAATTTGAACTTTAACGCGCTTTTTATCCCATTGACCGACGTTGTCTGATTCACTCCGTGCAACTCAGGAAACTGGATTTTTTTATTATTTATCCGCCATTGGAAAACTATTCATCTCACGGAATCGGCATTAAAAGTTTCTCAAAATACATATTTCAAGCTTCATTTTCGTTTTTTAAGCACCTCGGTACCATAAGTATTAACTTTGTTACAAGTATTTGAAGTTTCATAAATTTTTCTATTTTTCTACTGTGTACCGCTTTTTCTTTGACTGAGTGTATATATAAAAATATTCACCAATAAATAGATACATCAGTTTCTTGTCCTCCAGATAATTTGCAAACACAGCAATATGCAATCATTTTTTACAATAAAAGGTAAAAAAAAGGTTAGTCTTATAGGCACATGACTGATCCACGACGTTACTTAAAAACACATCCGCATTATTCCTATCTTTCTCCTACATTGCCCCGCCTACCAGCCCCTACCCAGCGATGCGTGTGACGGAGAGGGCGACAGGCCACGCATATCTCTGTCCTTTAGATGTTGTCTTCAACTGCCGCATATGAATGCGCAATCTATCCATATAAGTCTATGTCAATAACCGACACGATGTGTTAATGAATTGTGGAAAGATCGATTTTATGCTACAAATGAAACAAAATAAAAAATAACGTTTGATATTGTCGCGACCGCCGCACGACCGCCTACTCGACCGCACTCCCGCTCGACGGCACTCTCGCACTCACTCCGTACACGCTCACGGGAGAAAGGAAGAACACCGTTTATAAAAGAACAGCGTTGCCTTTAATAGCCTTTCTCTGTACACAAACTCGCGCGCGTAACAAACTCAGCCGAAAACCGTCCCAAGACTCGTCATCATTAAACAACAACAACGCCCGTCGTTAAGGATCGCTCTTCTTTCTTCAATATTCGTGATCAGCCGGCTAAAGCCCGGCCGACACCGACGTAAAGAAGCGCAAGGGCGCAGCGGCGCAACACTATTAATATTACTTATATCTGTACCAATTTAGCGCGTAGAGCTGTCAAATAACGACAATGTGTGGTTAATATAAAAGTTCTAGAATGCATATGCAAAGCGAAACAATCCTACTGGGACTACTCGAAAGAACAACACTGAACCGGAACTGAAACTAAAAGCTTACAAAAAAGATTTTTTCTTCAGAAGATTTTACGCATATGTACACGCATAATCTGTAATAAAGACAGAACAACTCGTATTATTCTTATCTCTTTTGTGACGTGTGAAAGTCATTATGTATGTAGAGTGTTCAAAAATTATGTGTCGTCGTTTTACCAGCTGATTTTTCAGGTCGAGATTAATGAAGATCTGAAAAAATTGCAGCCGCAAAATTAACCTTGACCTTGAAAATCAAGGTCAAATTTTTATTAGCTTAAAAAATTAAGGGGAACAGAAGTCTCAAAGGGACCATGAGTCGTAAATGAATCCTTCAACTCGAAAAAATTATGAACTTGAAAAAATAAGGATATATGATTTTCTCAGCGAATATTGATAAAAGAAACTCAATAATGGCAAAATGAAGCATCACAAGGTCAATATCTTAGCTGGTCAATTATCCGAAAGAAGGGAACTTCAACATTGCCCGAGAGTATTGAGTTCTATGATGTCGTCATTTATAAAAAGATAGTTAAAGTCGAATTTAATTAATTAATTGATTAATTTAGTTTGAGGAAGCCTTCTGTCACTTACAAGTAACACTACCCAAGTGTCACACCGGGATTGACTTCTACCTATGCACATTTTGTAGAGAATCGAAAAATATTTGATACGTATTTTTTTGTTTAGGCAGACATGATGTTTTAAGGGATGAAAATAGGGGTTGAAGTATTGATTATTTAATAATCTAATGAGGTTTATAAGCAAACCAGTGGATATATGAAGAAAATGAATACGGGAATGAAGACAAGGTGTTGGAAGGTAATTATTAATGAAAGAAAAATTAATTTTTTATTGTTTAAACAATTATTGTTTAAACGTTTTGTTGCAAAATGTAAAATATGGAAAGATTAATAGCGCCATTCGATTCAACGGTAAAAATTGAGTCGAGACTATGTCTTAAAATTTGTTGTAAAACATTCAATTTGTTGTAAAAAATTAATAAACAATTACTTAAACTCTTATTTGGTTCAATTAATGAGCAGATAAGTTCTTATTTCAAGAAAGTGCATATTGTGTCGTGAGGATCAATATGCGTTTATTATGAATGCAGTAGAGTTGATTTTTCAATTGTTTAAACAAATTGTTGTAAAATGTGAAGTAAAAAAATTTATATAATTGTTTGAATAGCACCATTGGCGAAGAATTGCATAGAAATGTTATTTTTGACAATGGCTTATATTATTAAAAATTTAATATTATTTTACAAGATTAAAATAAAAGAATAATACATAGCAGTAAAAAAGAAACTAAAACAAAATTGTAGAAATACACGCACCAAGTTTTCTTGCTCTCTGCCGAACCCAGGAATAACCAACGTGGAGGTGGCGAGTGTTTATTCCCTTTTAACTGTTTTTTTACTTTATTTTGTTTTTTTATAATTTTTTGTTTGTTTTTTTAGATTCTCATCTTTTTTTGCTTTTTTTGTTTTTTATATTTAAAATTTTATACGATTTTTACGATTCTTTTCCCTTGCAGTTAGTGAAGTTAATTAATATTGTGCAATTATAATTGGTGATTTGTGCAATAGTGAGGAGAACTTTCAAACTTGGGATCAAAGAAATGTGTAAAACACATGAACTTTTTACACCAGGCACATCTGAAAAAGGCAATTTTATCGCAATACTCACAAGTACCATCACAATTTAGAAAACAGTAACTAACTGGTGTTTCACATTTGGGAGGTTTTTCAGAAGTATAGCCACTTTTGTACCATGAATATCTGAATAGGTTAATAAACCTAGGAGCTGACAACTGATTATGAGTTAGTGACTGGATTTTCAAGATATTATTCCTTACATGTAAATTAACATCATAATCATACAGAATTACAGAATCGGAAAAATGTTTTACAAAATTTTTCCAAGGTCTAAATCCGTAAACATCTAAAGGTTGTATCATACCTGTTGTTCCTGGAGGTATTGTGAAAATGTTCACATCTTTTCCATTGGTATCGATATTTTCAAAGTTCTTTTTGGTTTGCCCTGTCCAGGAATCTAAACAGAGGATGGCTTTTTTATCAACAACAGGTAGGTATATGGCTTTGTATCATTGAGCTGCTAGAGCGGATGATAATTTTCCGGATGTTGAATACAACACAACTATATTGTCCGCTTTGTACAAACTTTTTTCAATAATTGGTTCAAATTTTCCACTCTTTTCTTGCAAGACAATAAGTAGTGGGGATTTCAGCAGTCCACTAGCAGTTACCATGGGCTGAATTGTATAACTGTGCGTTAATGAATTTAATGATTGAGCCTTGCACTCAACTTTCATGTATCCTTTAAAGGACAATGTTCTTCCTGCGTGCAATTCTAGATTGAAACCAGATTGGTCTGAATTGTGAACATTGTCAGGTCCAATCAACGAAATATGTTCCCTAATTTTGCACACAAACTCATCTGCTTCGTGCTTCAAATAATCTTTATTTGATATTTGGGTTTGGGTGACAAATTTGTTAATTTTTCGTGATACAATATTGTGTCTTTGCTTGAAATTGTGAACCCATTTTGAAGAAGCTGTGAACAATTTTGGAGATAAATTAACTTCATCCCTTGCTTTCAAAGCCCATCTTTTTATATCCATATCATGAATCGTTATTGACTTACCATGAGCGCTTTGAAATTCATTCATGACATACTTACAGATTTCTGACAATTTTTCAATTCGGTTTCCGCCTTCTTCAACTTGAGATTCCCACCTATATAGCATTTTTCGACTTTTTAGATGCTTAAATTGATTTTGAATGGTACTAAATTTCAGATTTCCGTTTTTACTGGATTTCCAATAAGAAACAGCTTTCTTCTTATATTCCAGATCTATTGTACCTTCAAACTTTTTATTATTATCATCATTAATAATTCCGGCTCATATTCAAAATCTTCATCAACGGTAAAACGATCTGGTATCACGCTTTCCTCTTCGAAGCACAATGTTGAAGAAGTTTCAAAAAACAGTTGGGCGTCTGCAGCATCTTTTATAAGATTGCTCAAATGTTCTACAAAAACTTTTTCAGCATTAGTTACAATAGAATCAAAATCATATTTCGTATCTCTAGCAAACTGTTCTTGTAACAGTCGTACTATATTTTTTGGATTCATCATTCTATTATTATTAATATACGCTTTATACCTTTTGACTTATATATATTATATATATATTATAACAGAGCTTCTCTCTCTCTCTCTCTCAAATTTTTTTCTTCTTAAAACTATGCCCCCGTTTGGATTTCCGTCCCTCCTAGAGAGGGACAAAGTACCACAGTTTCTTACAGTCAAATGACTAGTGGACAGCCTTCTCGGGGAGAAGGAGGCACCACTTTTTAATTTATATGGTCAACAGACCATTAATCTGTATCGCTAAATCTTTGTGCGAAGTATATATGTAAAAGCCGGGCTTGAACCCGCGACCTGCCGATTACTAGTCGGCCGCGTAAGCACAGAGCTACGCGTCACCCCTCTCTCAAATTAGTTGCACATTTCGGCCGATTTCAGAGGCGACCCCCACCATATCGGTCCGAGGCTCGACGGCCGAGCCGCCGAACGCTCACGTGACTCTGTGCCGCAGGAGCGTCCTTATGAGAAATATGTTGGGACCGTACCTCCCGCCAAATCGTCCTTAATATTTTTGTTACTAACAAAAATAATGTTTATCTCACAATTAATTACATATTAAATCTTTTATTAATGTTTATATAAGAAATTGTTTATTAATTTTTTACAACAAATTGAATGTTTTACAACAAATTTTAAGATATAGTCTCGACTCAATTTTTACCGTTGAATCGAATGGCACTATTAATCTTTCCATATTTTACATTTTGCAACAAAACGTTTAAACAATAATTGTTTAAACAATAAAGAAATAAGATTTTCTTTCATTAATAATTACCTTCCAACACCTTGTCTTCATTCCCGTATTCATTTTCTTCATATATCCACTGGTTTGCTTATAAACCTCATTAGATTATTAAATAATCAATACTTCAACCCTTATTTTCATCCCTTAAAATATCATGTCTGCCGAACCAAAAAAATACGTATCAAATATTTTTCGATTCTCTACAAAATGTGCATAGGTAGAAGTTAATCCCGGTGTGACACTTGGGTAGTGTTACTTGTTAGCCGGTGGATTCTATAAGCGTATAGAAAGGCTCGCTCTCTCTAATTATTTTATTTATTTATTCATCAAGAGTCACGGTAGTGTCTCGCGCCAAGCTAACGAAAAGCGCAAGACCGCCCCGTGTATCTTTATGCGAGCCGGCGAGTTGCGAGCACCCGAGATTATCGGATCTCAGAAACGGCTGAACCGAGCAATTTCTGAGTAGGCTCATTCGAAAGCTTGGGTCCGAATTATTAATAAAAGTATTTTTACTTTTCTTCTACGTGCTCTACGAACGGAGATATTGCCACGCAAAGTCCGAATCGGTAAATTTCACGTAAGAAATGTCGTCTTTATCGTCGTCCCAGAAAATGTACGGTTGCACAGCCCAGTTGTAGATGGCGCTGTTTTTCGCTATCTCGCTCGCTCTTTCGTGGTTCCTTGCTAGTGCTCGCTAGCGCTAGAAACAATGCGCGGCTATCTCTCTTGCTCCTTTGGTTTCTCGCTCACTCTTTCGTAGTTTCTTCGACAGAGTGAAAGATCGAGCGAGAGGGCGAAAGAGCGAGCGAGAGGGCGAAAGAGTGAGCGACAGAGCAGTAGAGGGAGCGAGAGAATGAAGGAGAAAACGAGATAGCTCGTATTATTTTTCTTTTCCATGCGTCTGTTGGCGGTCAACGACGTCGTTGGTTTCGCGGCGAGTTTGATGACAGCTGGAAATAGTTCGTGTCATAGTGGCATGTACAGATGGGGATAGTCTGTACATACAAGTGTTATATTTTTGGTTGCAAAATACATAGTGCGTTCCATTTAACGCTCACACGCTCGTGAGCATCGTTTATCCTTGTTTATCATTTGATAAACAACAAGGATGACATGACTCGCGAGCGTTGCGAGCGTTAAAGTGGAACGCACCCATAGTGGACTATCGAATTCTTGTTACAAAAACCAATGATTGGTTGGAAACCCCCGGAGAGAGTGAGAGAGAGTTGTCTTCGCTCTGCAGACCGGCAAGAAGAACGTCATGTCCGAGGACACAAGCCGATTCGACGACTGCAAATTGACCAACGTGAAACTGTATCTGAACTCGGAATGTTATCCGTACGATGATTTGAATTTGGATTTCGATAAAATGAAATTTTCGATTCTATACGATATGTATGCGCGTTTCTGTAAGGGCTATTACGGATACGAATATCTCGAGCCGAGTCTCACCGTCTCGATGTTTCTACGTTACGGCCCGTTCGTGATCATCGATTGCTCGCGGCAAAACGAATCCGTCAAGAGCGCAACCGTGGATGTACGATTAGAATTTGACTGCAAAGAGAACGTACCAGAAAATACTACCGCCTATTGTCTCATCATACACGATCGCGTGATACAGTACAATCCGTTGACCAATGTAGTGCGCAAGATTATGTAAATTGCAACGTTGGAAAATCTTTTTCTCTCTTCCCGATACAATTTAAAAAAAGGGGAAAGGGAGCAGGGTATAAATCAAAGTGTCGCAGAGTTGCACGTCATTCCTCTCGAGTAACGCATCGAAGAGAGAGAAATCTCGTCATGTCCGTAAGACAACATAATATATGTGTGAAAATAGTACATGTTTGAGCAAAGAAATTATAGATAGCAGCACGATTAAGATAACTATGACCCCTTAATTTGACTGTGGTTTCTGATAGTATTTTTTATACTGAACAAAAAATTATATAGGTCTTATAGGGCTAACTACTCTAGTTTTCGAGATATACAGTATTAAAACTCAAAATGAATATAATATAAATCTTTCCTTTTTTTATTATTACATATAATATATTATCGTACAAACGCAAGATACTGACAAGTACTAGCACTAGAAGTCTCCGACTCAAATCACACACACACACACACCGGGCGGGTGCAGGGGAGGCCTTCGCCCCCCCTTCCCCGCACCCACACCGGCGTAAGGGAGGGTGGACCTCGCAAAAGTTGTATGCGGGTAAAGCAAAGTCCACCCTGCCTGCCGCCCGGTGCGTGCGTGCGTGCGTGCGTGCGTGCGTGCAGGAAATTAGAATTAAGTTTAGAATAAGTTTAACTACATTGTAAGATACATTTTATGTGTTACGGCAATTTTTATTATGTTATTTAGATTGTAAGGACATTATTGTTATCTTTTAATTATAAGGACATTATTAAGGCAATTAACATATACACATATTCGGTTTAGCAACGCCAATTTGGTTTAGCAGCGCCAAGTGTTTTGAAAGTTATTTGTGTTAAAATATGTATTTGTATTAAAATATTTATTTGTATAAAAATATCTGTCTGCTTAATATTATTATCTCCTTTATTTCTTCCAATGAAATGTTTTATTAAATTCCTGAAATCCTGATTGTCTGCTGATCTTGAAGAATTTTAGGAAGATCTCCCAAAACACAGATTTATAATCACATGTAATAAAATGTAGAATGTTGAATTATAATTTGCAAAATACAAATCACTTGGGTTGTATTTTTTTTAAATGAAAGATACTGCCACTTGGGTTTTTTCGAGATACAAAGACATTACGAAGTATAGTTTGGTACAAACTACCAGATCGTTAGCTTGGCGGTTTTTTTACCTTTTTTTAAAAAGGTTTTTTGGTTTACAATACCGTCCATAAGTTTCCGGACGCCTCAAAATTTTGCAATAGATACTGCGACTGTACTCGCGAGTGCGGAGCAACTTCGTCGTGTACTCGCGGCCCCGATACGCGAAATTAATCTTTATTCAACGCGACTCATAATTCGACAGCCACAAAACGGTAATTGGGCGCCAGGTACGCACGAGTCGTACCACTCCGAAAAGCCGAACGTTATTATCTCGAAAATACGGAAAAGTCGAGCAGGGTCACGAGTCACGACGGCGAAATACGATAGCTCAGCCACGGAATTGGCAGAGGGGCGGTTCGTTATGTGCGAGCGAAAAGGGGAAAGGCGAGAAGGACCATCAAATTAATAATCATGTTTAACAATGAACAATTAACAAATATATTTGCGTAACTACAGGCGAATCTACATCACTCGATACGCGGTAGCCCAATGATCTGAATCGGGAATCGCCAGACGTATGAGCTCGGTACGCGATTATCTTGCTACCGCTTGCGACGGCTCGTTTGTACGTGTCTGGCTCGGTACACGTTAGCCAGACGGTATTCACGGGATCTTATACGAGCACGTTATATGGCCAGAATATTTCGCAACAAGAAATTAAGGCGCTCGCCGTAAGGCAAGCGTGAACGAAAACGTTACCAAAATACACAGAGATTCCGCGCTTAATTAATACGACACAAAGTTAACGGAATAAACAACGCGACAATACGGACGATACGTTATGATGAGGCTGCGGTGTCGGCAGGCGCGGGAGAGAGATCTGCAATTATACAGAAATGGCGAGGCTTGCAATTCTCCCGGACAGGGAAATCTAATTAGGGCGATAAGACGCCAACACGAAATGATACCACGTCGGAAGCCTCGACACGTTATCCACCCGACAAAATCGGAATCGACGGCTTTACAATAGATCGTTCGTCTCACCAGCTCTGAGGACGATCTTCGTCTCGGTACTCGGTACGGCAACCTCAGATCCGTAAATCCTTTTTGGATCCTGCGTCCTCGTAACGACAGCCTGCCCGATACCACACACTACAGCCAAGTGCCGGGTGGAAAATCCGCGGGTGGCACGCCGGGCGGGTTCTCTCACCCCACGGAGCCTCATCGCTCCTTATTGGCCCCTAATTTCCTGCGCGATTTTCGGCGGCCGGGCGAATCGCCTCGCGGCCGCATATCCTGTCGTTGTCGGCGCGAATCTTGAATTGTGAACGGCAACTTTAGGCAATCCGCGAGGTCCCGTCGGGCTTTTCCCCGATCTTCCGGAGGTCCTGCGTAGGTATACTAGGCCGGTTCTAACTAGGGCTCTTATTTTATTCCGTTTTTCGAATATACGTGTAAACGTGAAACGTTTATCCGTTTAAATTTACTTCTAAAAAAACGTTTACTTGTAGGAAAACGTTTACACGTAAGGTTCACTATTATACGTTTAAT
>NJRQ01001922.1:3522-15916 GCA_003063805.1 Aphaenogaster ashmeadi | reverse complement strand
AATATTATTATTGTCAGACAAACGTATATTATTGCAATACTTTAATTCCTTTAATCTCTTATTAATATGTTTGTCAATCATATCTGTAGGATAGCAATTATTTAAAAGGATTTTTTTAATTAATTTAATGTTCGAATCATGAAACTGTGGACTAGAAAGTAATATAGCATGATCAACTAAGTTAAGTATGGTGTTTAATTTATATTTATATTTAATTTATATTAAATAATAAAATGTTCAGATTTTTCCCGCTAACATATGTTTATAAAAATTTTAATAAATATGAGAAAGTCCGCGCAATTTATTAGAAATTTTCATACATATAAATACTGAAATTTTCCGAAAATTCTCATTTAATTATTTCTGAAAGTATCTGAGGAATTTCACATATTTTTTCAGAATTTTTCCTAAATCTAAAATATGAGAAATTCTTGCAAAATTTCTGAGAAAATATGAGACTTTTTTCCACCAGGGTATAACTTTATTAATACGATAATTATGATAATTTATAATTAATTTTCTTAATCTACAGAAACCTGAGCTAACAGAAGAAGATACGCTAATTATTCAAGAGAAACGAGACATTCTCACGTCAAAAGTAGCCGAACTAGAGCAGTTGACGGAAAAATGTCAAAAAGTATTACGAAAAGATTTAAAATATATATTTAGCACAATTCTGCCTAAATTATTTTACATGTTACTTTAACGTTAAGATATATCTCTGCGATAAGCTTGACATGGAACTAGCTGCATGTCAATAAAATAAAGAAAATAAGATGATGTAGCAGTAATTGTCAAAAATATAACGCAAAAATATATTGCAGGCTCGAGAAGAAGTAGAACGGCTCGGTGAAATGGAAGAAGTTATAGAAAAAGAAGTTGAGATAAAAAAAAGAGACATAGAACCGTCCAAAAGAATTCTAGAAGATCACTTTGAGATACCGCAAATACAATATCCCGAAGATAAGTAAGTTACATTTTATTCGTATAAAATGCTGCTGACCAATCAAGATATTCTCGATCATATATTCTTATTAGACTTCCAAGAGTAATTGTTTGCGGCTACACGGACGTGCTTCCAAAACTCGTAGTAGCGGATACCGAACGGAAAGGAAGAGAAAAATGTTTTGAAAAGTTAACTGGCAAATTAACGGAGTCTTTAACGATGCAGGAAAAATTGGTTAAAGAAAACGCACAACTGGAGGGTGGAAAGTATGCTCGTCTTTTGTATAATATAAATTTTAAAGAAACATACATGAAGCGAACGGATCATATATTTTATATGAAGATTATATCTATGTATAAGAAATTTATAAGGAATATTTGATATTTAATTATATTTTGAATATATCGGCGATTTAAATTTAGATTTGCTCTTCATATCTGTATATTTTGGGAAGAAACAATTTCATTTTTTTTTTACTGAAAACTAGCTATAGTTTTGAATACAAAAAACATTATATCGATCAATTTTTTTGGAATACTCAATATGAAGAATGAATTTAATACTCGATTATTTTATTCACTTTATGTATATAATAAATAGTAGAAGATCGAATAAAATGCTTGAAAATTGTACGGTTCCCTCGGTGACGATTTCACGATGTTTTCATTGAAGCATGTCAGTCATACGTTACTTATACATAACCCGGTTTTATGATATATCGATCTCACAGCAATGAATTAAATACGCACGGATTTTTGACGACTATTTCGTTCTTGAAAGTTTTATAACATTTTGATCTTGGTTAAATGGTTTTTTATTCCGTCTCGATTATATGTTCTGATTTTAACTAAAGCGGAAGAGCAAAATATTACAGTATTTCTGATATTAAAGTAAAGCGAAAGATCAAGACTGTACGGAAAGCTGTGTTATTCTGCAAACAGGTACAAGTTAGAAGAAGCCTTGCTAGAAAAAGATACGGCTCTCGAGAGTTTACAGAGGAAGGTATGCGGCCTGCAAGCAGAAATGCGTATAGTTGTCAAAGAGAATATGGAGTTGAGTCGCCAATTGGCCACTTTGAATCAGCTAGTGACTAGACCTACTTGCTGTTACACCTGTCCAGGTGTTACTCCGTCTCCTCAGTCGACGTCGCCGACGTTATCTTCGCGTCCGCATGTCAGCGCGCAACCTCGGGACGACGTTTATTGTCGATACAAATGCTGTTCTCGATCACCGTTTACTGATACTTTATCACCGACTACGGAAACCGCATGCAGTAAGACGAATAACTGTCAAAACACGTAACCCGGCTGTTAAGAAATAATGTGGTAGAAGCGAGATAATCTGCTCATATTATTGGTCAAAAGAAAGATTTGCGAAGGCGATGAATTTTTCTAGTAATAGAAGAATGTTTAATCTTGCAGATTCACCAAGGCTTACAGGAGGTGGATCGCCAACAGAGGATCGTTATCTCGTAGATAGCAACGATTTGCAAAACGTGGAAATGTCTCGAGGTCCAACCGTTGTCAAGCCATTGCTTCGCGGAACATGTCCTGCAGAATTGGAAGATAAACTTGCAACCTATGGCACTAGCACTAAACAATTAGTAAGTTTTAACGATTGGAAATTAGCATGATACTTTCCATAGTAATAAAAATCGAAAACATTTTTTTTTAAATTGAAAAATCTTTTTTGAAGAAGCAATTTTTACATTTCCTTAGATATAGTATTTGATTAAATTGCGATACAATCGCGGTGAGAAGAGATAATAATTCTTATATTTTATATGTATTTTCTATTTCTTTCTCTCGAAATTAATCAATTCATTATCTAATATTCCTCATATATCATTTACATAAGAGGTCGAAATAATAAATTCTATATCTGATGTTCTGTAAAAAATTTGTTAAATTGATTAACTAATTGATTAAATCTGTAGAATGCAATATCGGTTCATCTTACGACTTCTTTAGGAACAACAACTAGGCAGTATGGAGATTGATGTACGTAACATGCAGATGGAATTAGCAAACGTGCAACGGGAGCGGCAACAACTGGAACAGCAACGTAAATTGCTCAAATGCACAGGACCTTGTGCACCGTGCGCTTGTTGCCCACCTCCGACTTCAACATGCGTGACACCCACACCAGGACTTCCGTTAACGTCTATACCATTAAAAGTACCTGCTGTGTCCGCGGTGCCTCTCTCCCAGGTATCTGTATAGTTTGTATTTTATTCAAATTTTTCAAGCAATATTTACTTTTAAAACAATATGAATTTCTGTACATGTATGTGTAACTCATTTTAACATTTAATATATTTTTATAATTTATGTGCTACGATATGCTTTCCACAATTAAGCCGTAATATCTTGTTGTTCAATTTTTAAAACAAATTTCGCAGACAGCAAGCAAAGAGTAATATATTTTTTATCGAATATAGATGACCGCGCAGGCTACACCTCTGATGTGCACTGGTTCTTGCACAAATGCAGCCATGGTAAGACTATACAAGCGAATTTAATTACATGTCGTGTTTTTAAGAAACGTCGTGCCTTTCTTAGTATAATACATCTGGCCAGTCAGGTCGAATTAAATTAACTTTTTGTTGTTAATTACATGTTTTGAATAATCACAATAATATAATCTATGACCGAAGGGCATCAGTACTTGCGTTCAACAACAATTACGCGATCTTCGCGAACAATATGCCCGGCTTCAGGATGATTATAAAAGCAAGTTGTGCGAGGTATCGTGTATGAGAACAGAAGCGGAGAAGCTCAAGCAAGATACACGTGATGCGAAGGAAGTAAAAGAACGAATAGAAATAAAATTGATAGATGCTCAAGAACGATTGAAGTTTCTAGAAACAGAGAAAGGAAAATTCGACGGTAATTCTTTTCACTATAGAAAAATGATACATAGATCTCCAATTTAATGTGTGTAACAAAATACACATTAATTCTGAGACAGGTCATAAGGAACATCTCATCGAACAGGAACAGGCTCTGATAGTGGCAAAGCAACGCTTTCGAGAAGCACAAGATGAATTAGAAGAGCTTCGTTCCTTGATTCAAGATCAAGCTGCTCAACTGGAGGATTATCGCAACAAGTACTTACAAGTTGGTGTTATCGTTGCGATTTTCTGACTAAACTATGCTCGACGTTTGTTCTCAAGCGTAAACGATTATAGAAATAAAATCAATATGATCTTAGGCCCAGCAACAAGTTGAAGAACAGCGCAGACAACTAGATCTTATGGAAATGGACAATGCGCGAATGAATGAGAATGTTACTTTGGAAATTGGACGTGTTAAAGTATATCAAATGCTAGTTCCATTGCAATTTGTTATTTAGATAATGTAAAGCTATATTTTCATTCTATATATGTTAATGCGATTCAATCAGAATCAATTTCAAGAGAAATTAGCCGAGCTTGCACCGTTGCCTGATATCTTGAAACAAATGCAAATGAAGATGCAGGAAGCGCAACAGATGCGCATAGTTGCCGAACGTAGCTGCGAGGATTTGTCGCGGGAATTACTAGGGTGCAAGGATAAGATTCAAACATTGCAAAATCAACTGGATGTATTGCGTACCGAGCATCAAACACTTCAGGTTGTAAATTGTTATATAGCTTGCAATTTATGCATAACTTCATAGAAACTTCGTTATTTTAATCAAAAATAATCAATTGCTTTTATAGGATGAAAGGGGACTCGGATCCGGCAAGTCCGAAGAGATGGAAAAAAAGTGCGGCGAGTTACGACACGATAATGAAAGAATGAAAAACACATTGGCACGATTTGAGGAACACGAAGCGCAGTTGCAAAAACGCATCGATGAGAAAATGCATGAAAACACGCAGTTGTCGTCGATGTTGGAACAGGTACATGTCGACTTAATGACAAAAAAAGAAGATTATTCGCGCGAACACTAGTCTTTTTTTGTTTAAGATAAGGGAGGATTCCGCGCGACAAGTAGCGAGGACAAAGGAGCGATGTGAAACAATGCGAAGATCAATGCAAGGCCAGATCGCTGAAATGGAAAGGCAATTAGCACAGTGTAGAGCAACAGCGCGTGCCGCCCAACGAGATAGAGACGAGGTAACGAATGTAAATACGACGTAAACATGTGTTAATGGACAGTGGTGTATTTTGACATGTTTCTCATTAACGTATGCAGATTAGGCAAAAGATGCAGAGTCAAATAAATAACTTGAACGAGGCATTTAAACACGCGCAAGGCCGTATGAAGTCATTACAAGGCCATGTTAACTATCTCAAGACTTCTTATAGTAACATCTTTCTCGGCCAAGGAGAAACACCGACAGGTGCTTTGCCAGTAGACGATTCCTGCGATTGCAACCATTAAATGTGTGCACATGATTTTTCAATAATAATATTATATATTTTGTTCAACATAATGAAATTAAGGTATATCACTCGACGTCGCACACAAACCTTGTTGTGCATTTATACTTTAAATAATGACATCTTTTGACGAAGTTAATTGATAAATAACTATTGTACTGTCATTCTTTTTAAAAGTATGTAAATTATAAATTATTAACGACACATATGAAATATAAAAAATAAAATCAAGAGTTATGCACATTTACTGTATGGCGATTATCTATTTCATTATTCTTCACACATGATTTAATGTACAATTACACTGTACTTATATCATGTACTTATTTCACACAGACTAATTTCTTCACATGGAAAATATATTATGAATGTATAGATACACAGTGCTATCATATCAGAAACTTTAACCAAAAGTGGCATGTATCATTATTAGACATGCATATATTGAATGTAAACATATCATTTCATTATATTTATATTTTATTTAACAAATCGGGGCTATATGTACTTCTTTTATAAGTATTGAAATAGAATAAGACATATGTCAGTTCCATAGTGGCTGAGAAAAAACTGAAACAATAAAAATATGATATATGTACATATGAAAAAGAAATAATTAACATTAAGATGGAGTCCTTTAGTTTGTATCCACTGAATGAAGCATATTGAGCATATTAAGAATAGCATCCGAACGCGATCGCACTCTTTCCATTTCCATTCGAAATTCTTCCAGTTGAGATTCAATTCGCTGTGCGTAAGCATGGCAGCATCTGTGAACAAGTAAAATTATTTTAACAAGTCGAATATTTATAATCTAAAGAATAGATATTTTTATTATTTTTTATTTTAGATATTTTAATTATCTTTATTAAAATATGAATTTCCATCTTTGCTAACAAAAGTTGATTATAAATTTCACAAATAATAATGTTATATTCATATGCCACCGCAATTTTGGAATACTATGTAAATTGAAAAAAATTTTCAGGAAATATTTGAAAGCACACCTTCCAGCAGGTTGTCCTGGATTTGAACATGATGGTTCTGGTGATGCACACGGCGAAATTTTGATTTGTGGAGAACTTCTTAAATAAGGTTCCTTCTGATGCATACAACTTTTGCTATTATTGGATACATTAGGATTATAGCAATCTCCGCACCCTCGTATAAGATCCATTAAAATACTTCGTACTCTTTTCCCAGTTGATCTTCGTCGTCTCGTCTAAAGAAAAAAAATTATAATCATAGTTATAGTTATAATCATATATAAATTTTTAGAATATTCATAGAATTATTCGTGAACTCACCTCTGGTGTTTCACTACATTGTTTTAGCGTTATTAATGGCTCTTCTTCATGTACATTAAGAGACGAGTGATTACATGATTCGTTATATTCTCGATCTGTACTCATTGTTAATGGCTCACAAGTTTCTCGTGACATGTTACATTTATGACTTTCTTGGTGATTATCTGGATTATGCAATGAATGACGACATGCTGTGCAATTTCTACAAATGTGCTCATTATCTTCTGAAGCAAGATTTTCATGAAAATGCTTGTTAGGCTCTAGATTCCTTGAAAAACTTCGTCGATGTTCTTGGGTGCTTAATTTTTCTTTGCTATTAAAACTGTCTTCAATCTTTTGCTTTTCCTTGTGTAAGGAACAATTACACTTTTGCTCCGACATATCTATATTGTGAATGCAACAGGAATGTAATTTTTCTTGGGGATGTATTCGTTTGTATTTTAGCCATTCTTTACGATGTTTGGAGAGATCACAGTCTTCACAAGAGGAAATACACGCGTTTGAACTGTACTGTTTATCCGCATGTGCTTTATCTGTAGAACAAGATGCTTTTGCTATGTTAAATGATGGTGAATGCAAACATGAAAAATTGGATGTGGCTGAAGACAGTTCAAATTTAGGAGTACTTTTTGATTTTTTACTTGTTGAACATACTAAATTACTGCCATTGAATCTAGTATGCGGTGTCTTTTGCCAGCAGTGATAATTCTTATCTTTCATTTTAGTAGATGTTTCTGTTTCATTTTCAGTCTCAGCAGTGGATTCTTGACTGATCTGAAAAATACATTTTAGTTTGAATATGACCGAGTCTTAAAACATATTTTTTTAAAATTATAACTTATAAGGTCACTTACCTCTTTACCCCAAATATTGATTGTTCCATTTATTTCAGACATTCTTACTTCTACATTACCAAGTAAGTATGGACCGCATTCTCGAATGCGTCCTTTTTCATTAACAGCCTTATCCTTTTCAGGTTCTTCTGCTAGGATTAGAAAACTACGGTCTTTACTGTTTTCGTCTTCACGATATACAAAGCATTTTACATTATCCTCTGGATCATCAGCGGTTTCCACCTTACTTTCTATTGTAGATGTAGCTCCTAATTGACTTGTATTAGCGTTAGATGAACTTGCTTGCAAATCTATATTCTTACTTATCGAATCATATAAATTTTTAAATTGAGATTCTGCATTAGGCATTTCATTTAACTTTGAATGTGATTCTGCAATAGTTTGGGAAGCTTTAAAGGGTTGTACAAAATTAGATGGTCCAGTATCCACAATCTTTCTTTTCTTGGAGCTAGAAGGTTGACATTGATAGCTACTATCGTCATTTTGCACATCCATTGTTACATTTTCATTTAATCTTTTCTTCGAATTTTGTATCAACGGACTTTCTGGCTTTGTTTTTCCCTGTGTAATATTTGAAAGAGTTTGTAGGATTCGAGACGAAGTAATAAATGCGCGTGATAATGAACGTGTTTTCCTTGGTGTACCGTCAGTCAGTAACATACTATCGTCAGAATGTAATGTTTTTGCTATTTCAGGTGGTTTCATGGATATTGATAAATTACCAGCACTGGAACTCCATTGATCTATAGAACTTAGCGTCGAAGCAACACTACTACCTGATACTTTATTGTTAGATTGGTTGACATGTGTAGGTTCCGTTTGATCTTGATGTTGATTAGGAACAAAATCAATAATATCTGTTTGAATTGATGCAACCTTCTGTTCCGGAGGTTTGTTCTCTTTTTCATATTTTGCTACCGTTTTTCTCAGTTCATCTAATTCCTGTTTCATTTTTAAATTCTCCATAAGTTGTTTTTGATATGTATCAAGCAAACTGTTATATTTTACAGTCTTCTGCGTTAATTTTTTTTTCAATGTAGTAACTTCTGAAGTATCCAAGTTCGTCTTATTGGATTCTTCATTTGTTTTCTCATAAGTTATTTGCTCATTATTATTTTTCGTTTCATCTGACATTGTCTTAATGCTTTTTATATTCTCAATTCTTAGGGGACAAGCATCTTCATTATCTGTAGATATATCCATTAGATCAGAATTATATGTCTCAGGTTGAATTTGTTCTTCTATTGTCTCAACATGTTCATTTTTATTTAGATCAGTTTTTTGACTAGAATCAGAAGTTCCATGCATATACTCCTCATAACTCAAGGTTCGCAAATTGTAAAGTACCGTTGGTGCTTCCTGATGACCATTTTGGATAAGAGATGGTTGCACAGCATCTCCGAAATGTGGAGTTTCTCTATCAGAATAATTAAACTTTAATTGTTTAATTTCAATGGTTCCATTCTGTTTTTGAATTTTATTATCAGTGCTTACAAGATCTCTTTCATTCTGTGTTGACTCAAATGGTATAGTTATTTGAACTTCATTCTGTATGGATTCTTCATGTACTGATTCTAAACAATTTTTATTATCTTGCCCATTTAATGTTATTGGCGAAGTAGTAGCATTATAAGCCACTTTATTCATGCTACTGTCACATGTTTCTGCAATTTCCAATTCCTTGATCGTTCTTTCAGCATAATCTTTTATTGTCTTGTTGGTCACTGTAGGGTTCATCTTTTCTGTATCATTGTTTTTATGATCAGTATTGCTTTTACTATAGATCGTATCTTCTTGATGCTGCTTCACATGCTTTTCCATAGAACGCCTATTTTGTTCTTTTATATCTTTAATATAGCGTTTGACTTTGCTTTGTACATAATGATATTTTCTTGGCATTGGTTGCTGCTTTCTCTGCATCACGGAATACATAATAGCATGTTCTGGAATGTTTTGATAATTTGGTCTTAAACCTTGTGAATGTCTTCTCTTGAAATGTTCAACATTTACATTATTCTTGTACATATTCAAATCTTGAAGAGAAAGACTCTTTTCTTTGTCACGATTTTTTAACCTTCTATTTAAGATAAAATCATCAGATCTTCCATCGTAACAATCTATCTCATAATTATCATCGATACCATCATCATCGTTATGCATTTGTCTAGGACTATCTTCGTCGTCTTCTTCATCTTCGTCCTCATCATCATCATCATCATCTTCGTCATCCATCAAATGTTTCATATTACTTGGATGATCCGAATCAAATTCATTGTCAAGTTCTAAATTTTCCATATCTATAATGTAATATAATGATTATTCTATATATAGATACATACAAAAAGATAAATAATTATATATCAATACTACAAATATAAAGATCAGTTATTTAGAGATAATATATAGCCAAACTATATATATATATATATATATATACTCAAAATATTTGCCCACTCTAATTTCTATATGAATATTTTTTGTTTAATTTCTATTCTAATTCTGTTATATTCTCTTTATATATGTAGAATTAAAATTTTTGATCTATTAAATAAGCATTATTATTACATTCAATGTCCACTCTTGAAATTGTTCATTAATCTCTTTTGAATTTCTATCATTTAATTAATCACTTCGGTGGCATAAACACAATAATGCGCGGAATAAAACTGTGTCCAGTATGGCATTGATGCAATAGTGCGCATCTGATTATTTTTGCATAAAACGTCTCAATTTTGATGGTATGTCGTACCTAGAGGTTTCTAGGTCGTTGAATCTGAACTTAAAGTAAAAAAAAATTACAAATTTGAAGTAAAAAATTACAAATTTTGGAATTTTAATTCGAAATTTGAATTCAGCAAGTTTAAAAACCTTTAAATATCAATTGTCGATTATACTCAACAAAATTGTTTCCTTGCCACACTGGGCACGAACAGTCCTATTCCGCTTGCCAATGAAGTGGTCAAGGAAGACAAAGTGGGCAAATACTTTTGAGCGGTAGTGTATATAATCCAGTTCCCTCATTAACTATAACATTTCTTTATTAACTTACCGTCACTGTCTCCATATTCATCTTCATCATCTTCATCGTTATATGGATGTTGATCAGTTTCTTCTTCAGATGACAAAACGTACACGCTGCTCGCTGCTTGATCGTCGCTGGGATAGGGACTCGGGCTACGATCTTCCTCCATCTCTTGCGACTTATTCTCCGACTGTTTCACGTTAATAACATCCGAGTCGTCTGGTCTCGTAGTACTAGATACGCTGATGTATGTCGGCATTTCCTCGTCCTCGAGCAGAGCCGCATCCGTCTGATTCATCATCAGTTTCGCTTCGCTCTTGGACGAATCGTTGGGTAAATCTTCCATCACCTTTGTCTCCGTCTCGGTGTCGTCAGGCGAGTGCTCGCTGTTCTCCGACATCGTGGAAAACTACGGGCGAGAAGGAATCACGGATTATTTATCGATTGGCGCGGTCCAACGATCGGAGGCGTGAAACAATGACGCGACGATTCGATCCCGATTTATCTCCGATTTCCAGACGTTTGCCGACCCGGCGAATGTACGTGGCGCACGATGGAAAACACTTTTTCATCAGCCGCCATTACGGGCCATACTTTTGACGATATCTCTCGTAATATTGTCGCGCCGCATCGTTCACCCTTTACATGACGTCGCGAATAATCCGCGTTCTTATACGGCAACGCGGATCGCTAGCGGTACGAACGATCGGTCGTTGGACCAACTCTCTTTCTCTCAATACCGATCCATTATCCTTGCAGGATTAATGACATGCACGTAACAGGACCATACGTACACGATGGCGAAAGACGAGCGGGCCTATCTCGTGTCACCCGCGAACTCGCTTGACGTGTCCGCGTGTTAATAATCGAAGGTTCGATTCGCGCCGAGGACTTGTCGTTGCAATGAAACTGCAGTTTAGACCTGTGGCCAAGTATTCTGATCCCGATTCTCCGCTCCTTGCACCGTGTACAAATGCACCGCCGTGAACGCACAGGTTAACGCCACTTGCGCGCATGCGCGCTCCACGCGTTCGTAGAGAATCGCACGTATATACATGCACACGCACGAGAGTTCCTTCCAATTCGTTTTATTACGACAATCGATCCCGACCTTCGGCTCGTACGATTGAAAATTCGTAGCACGCCTTTCCTCTTTTCTTCTCCTTTGCGCGTCGGCGAACTCGGCGGCCTCGGCGCTCCGCACCGATCGTCGCCGACAGTTTGAGCAGGCGCTGCGTAGCGCGCGCGGAAATCTGATTCTAACCTCGTTAGAGCGAGGGAGGGAACGAGCGAGAGAGAGAGAGAGAAGCGATATCAATTTCGGCGTGCGATGACTGCGACTGGACTTCCTCTCACTGTCGAGTTCGGGTAAGGTCGAGAAAATCGGAATTCCGTACGCGATGCGGTGATCATTCGTCGTGCGGGACGAACAAATCATGCCGCATATCGAATGTTCGCAGGGGTGGGGCGGAACTGCTGTTCGACGGGAGGAAGCGGCACGAGGTGGACTTACCCGGCGAGGAATGTAAGCACCGTCACGTCGAGAGCCCTTTACGTATCAGCCCGCGTCCGTTCCACCCGCTTATAATAACAAATCGATTCTCCACAGGGACGCTGAAACGATTGCTGCGCTGGCTGCGAGATAACCTCTTGACGGAGCGGCCGGAGCTCTTCATGCAGGGCGACACGGTGTAAGTATAACGTGATTGTACACTCTGATTGCGCGCGTTACTGGCCAATGGGGATCATGCGCCTTCGATGTTCGCGGACGCGTCAAAGAACTCCGTGGTATTGCGCCTTGCGCCGTGGCCGCCGTGCTGGTGTCCTATTTTCGAGCCTGCCCTAATGATTTTCGTATGCGACTTATTTGAAAAGCATTAGGTCTGTTTGTGTTG
>NJRQ01001913.1:0-20383 GCA_003063805.1 Aphaenogaster ashmeadi | reverse complement strand
ATTTTTAATAGTTTTGAGTATTTATATTGAAAAACGCACATATTTTCAAGAAATATGGATATTCTAGAAATGAAATATACAATGCTTTCAAACAAATGTGTCATAAAAAAAATAATTAAATCCCCCTAGATTGCTAAAATACCACACTGTGCGGCGCCCGCGGGGAGGTCGGCCTCTTGCAGCTGGGTCCCCGCGCGGCGCCCCATCATCCCGGGGGCCAGGCACTTGGCCCTGGCGTTCCTTCTCGGCCGCCTCCTTCTGCGACATAATAGATTCATAGAAGGAGACGGCCGCCTTCCATGACCCCTCGCTCCTCAACATTGCCGCGATTAATGCCGGGAGCGAGATCAGTTACATCTGGCAAACTGATGGTTTTTATTATTATTGTTGGTTTTAAACGAGATCCCATTTATCAAACACAATAAGAAGAAATAATTTATAACCATTAAAGAAGGGGGTGCAAAAGTTGCCATTTTCTGCCCTCAACGGGAACCTGTAAAACATGCTTTGCTATCTTATTTGAGGTTGAAAGAAGAAGAAAATAATATTCTTTTCACCAGGAAACTGCGGGAAATTTAAAAGAAAGTTGGCTAGCCCCTCCCCCGCTCTGTCATCTTTGACGGCGCCCGCGGGGAGGTCGGCCTCTTGCAGCCGGGTCCCCGCGCGGTGCCCCATCATCCCGGGGGCCAGGGACTTGGCCCTGGCGTTCCCTCTCGGCCGCCTCCTTCTGCGACATAACAGAAGGAGACGGCCGCCTCTTGATGCCCGGACCTTTCCCTTTCTCAATCCCGCATTAAGTTAGGTCTATCTTATTTTTGGCCTCTCTCATGGCCTCTTCGTACTGTCCTGGCGGACAGGTCAGTATTACTGCGGCCGTTCTGGGGACTCTTCTCTTTTTGTTCCCTGTGGTGGGTGTAACCACCTTCCTTGTCGTCGCTGGCCGTTGCCGTTGTCGTTGTCTTAATTGTTGCTGCTGTCTACTGGCCAGCCGGTCCTCCTCGGTACGGAGGGAAACCTTTTTTTTGTGACGGTGGGAAATGCGTTACGCATTCCCCCGCCCCCGGGGAGGGGACGAGGGATATGTGGGACTCTCCCCTTGCGGGGCCTACCCACTAAAACCCACCGGGTGTCCGTCGATACACGTAGTGAGGTCATCCGAGGCAATGCTTCGGCATGTTCTCGGACGCCTCCGTGCAGAAGCTACTTGCCTCCCGACCTCTTGGCAAGTGTCTTGCCCCTGTCCTCTCGGACTTCTCCTATTGAACGGAGCGGGGACACCACCTCCCGCTCCGTTTCCCCCCTGTTTGTTGAGAGGTGTAGGCGGCAGGGAAATCCCCGCCTCCACCGTCCCCCCAGCCTCGCGACCCCGCCATGCCCACCCTCAAGAGGAGGGGACAGCAGGGCCCATGGGGCGGAGGCTATCCTCCCGCGTCATAGACGGAAGGAGGGAGGGGCAAGGGGGGAGGGAGAAGAACCGTCCCCCAGCCCCCCCTCAGGGCCAGCCTCTTCACTATGAGGGAGGGGAGGGAGAGTCGCCAATTTGGCCACCCCCTCCTCCCCCCGTGTGTCAGCCGTCCGACCTGTTCATAGTCGTTCGGCCGGAGGATGTCCGGGTATCCGTATTCTCTCCGGAGGCGTCGGGGGTGGCGGCATGATGATGATCCCCGCGCCCGGGCCGGACCCCCCTCCTCTCCTTCTCGTTCCCGTCGGGCGCCGGTTGTTGCCCTTGGCGGATTCTTTCCGCGTCTTCTTTCCTTCGCATGACCGCGCCGCAGAAATTCGCGAAGCTCTGCCACGCTTCTTCTTCCTCTAGGATTTTTCCTATGAGGGTACGGATTGTCAGATCGTTCCCAACCACCTCTATTAGGCGCTGTCTGTCCTCGTCCCACGCCGGACACCTGGCCAGCGTGTGGTCCGCATTGTCCATTCCCGATGTACAGTGGTGGCACATCGGGGATTCCTCCTTCCCGATCCTGCGCAGATACCCACCGAAACATCCATGGTCGGTGAGCATCTGCGCCATGTGGAACGTGATCCTTCCTCTGAATCTTTCTATCCATCTTTCCAGATGCGGTAAGACCGCCTCCACAACCCTTCTGCCGGATTCCTGGTCATCGGCCAGATATCTTTGCCATTGGATCTGCATCCTCCTTTTTGCTTGAAGCCTTATTATGGCAATTTCTCTATGTGTAGCACCTTGGGGCCCCAACTGTTCTCTCAGTGTCCTGACCCTTCTGTACACCTGCTGGTACATTTTTGCCAGCAGTTCTACAGGTGGTGTCCCTGACAGCGTCGTCGCCGCCCTGTACGACACCGTGCGGTAACACCTTGCCTTCCGAATGGCCATCGTTCTTTGGGTCCTGTGAACTAAGGCTAAAATCCATTTATCTGTTCTCATCCTGTCTGCCCATATCGGCGCCCCATACAGCATCATTGAGTGTAGGACATTCACATACATCTTTCGTACGGTAGCTTTGGGTCCACCTATGTTTGGCAATAATCTGCTCAGGCCCGATGCCACCCTGTCCAGTCTCGGGGTGAGCTGCGCGAAGTGCTGCCTGAACTCCCATTTGCCGTCAATTAAAAGGCCCAGATATTTGATGTTTGAACCTATTTTGATCTTGGTTCCCTTTACGGTGATATATACATTGTCGGGAGGTGTTCCTCGACTGCCGTCGTGCATATAGACCGCCTCGGTTTTTGTGGGCGCCACCTTCAATCCGATCTGTTGGATTCGCCTTGTGACACACGCCGTGGCATGATTGGCGTTAAGTATTGCATCATTCCAGTCACCGCCCTTGGCTACGATTAAGGTGTTATCGGCGTAACCGATGATCCCGCAGCCTGCCGGAAGTGCTACTCTCAGGACCACATCATAGCCGATGTTCCAAAGATGTGGGCCCAAGACGGAACCCTGGGGTACTCCTCGTGTTACCTTGAACCTCTCTTTCTGTCCCCGGTGGTTTTGATACATGATATGCCTTTCGTTGAAATAACTCCGAAGCACATTGTATATGTATGTGGGAGTCTCCTTTTCTCTCAACACCCTCGCAATCTCCCTCCAGGGAATCGTGTTAAACGCATTGGCCACATCTAGTGATATGGCCAAAGCGACTTCCCCTTCCGTCGTTAGTTCGTCGGCTATCGTCCTCAGTCTATCCACCGCGTCAACCGTCGATCTGTGCTGCCTGAACCCGAATTGTTCAGGCGACAGGGCATTCTCCTCCGACTGGTTCAAATGTACCACCAGTCTGTTGGCAATTATTCGCTCGAACAATTTGCCCACTTCTCCCAGAAGGCATATCGGCCGGTAAGCCGACGGAGAGTTTTTCGGCTTTCCCTCTTTTGGGAGGAGAACCAGAGCTGCCTCTTTCCATACCTCCGGGAAATATCCCGTTCTCAGACACTCTGTAAATATTTGTGCCATATGTTTCGACAGGGCGCCACTCGTCATCTTGACGATTTTCCCGGGAATGCCGTCGGGTCCGGGAGCCTTTCTCTCCCCAATCCGTTTGGCAAAATGTATGACTTCGCCCTCAGTGACCTCGAACGATTCGTCCCATGCTTGCTGTTGGTCGAGCTCCGGAAAGGGGGCTTCCCTCCCTTCTTCTTGCGGGAAGAGTGTGTTCAGCACTATTTTCCTGAACCGAGGCTCCATTGTTTGGGTCAGCGGAGGGGTCTTTGCTCTCAACTTTCTCATAACTGCCTTATAGGGCCTCCCCCATGGGTCTCTGTCGAGGTCTTTGAGGGACTCCTCCCAGGCATCTGCTTTGGCTTTCCTGATGGCTGCTGCCAATTCCTTTCTCGCGGCCCTTCTCTCCTGCCAGGCCCGCTCCACTCTCTGTGCGTCTCCGCTTCTTCTTGCCCTAGATAGGACTCTGCTTGCGTGGACCGACGTCCTGCGCAGTTGCGCTATTTCGTCGGTCCACCAGTATGCCGGGTTTCTGTTACTCATCTTTGACTTTGGCATCGCCAGGTCACATGCCATCGCCAGGGTGTCCTGCAGCCATTTCACCCTCTCCGGGAGGCCTTGCAGTCCTTCCCATTCCTGCGTCCAGAGAGCAGCCTCGATGGCAGCTCCTAGTCGATCGGCATCCAGCTTTCTTATCGCCCATCTAGACTCATTTCTCTTGTCGTTTCCACTTCTCATACCTCGACCAGGGGCAGTGGACAGGGAGAATTCAATCATTTTATGATCGGATAGAGTCTCTCTGTCCTCTGCCACTCTCCAATTTTCGATTCTCCGTGCAGCAGCCGGGGAGGCCCACGTAAGGTCAATGATTGATTCACCTCCCTGTCTAACGCAGGTGCTAGTTGCTCCCACGTTGATCAGGACCAGGCCATTCTGCGCAGCCCATCTTTCGACGGCTCTGCCCCTTGCGTCCGTTCTCACGGCCCCCCACATTTGCGATTTTGAATTAAAGTCGCCTGCAACTATTTTAGGTCTCGCCGCTCTCTTGTTGACGCAGTCAGTTAGCCCTTCGAGCCACCTCTCAAATTCTATCAACGGGGCACTGGGTGACATGTACACACTAATTAGTGTGTAGATGCTCCAGTCCACTACCACTATACCCGGTCTTTGTTCTATCGGGGTGCATGGAGGGATATCCTGTGTTGTCCTCCATGTTATCGCGACCGATCCGATGTCGTCCGATGCCCAGTTTGCGTGATTTTCCGGCACTCTGTACGGCTCGGAAATCATGCCTACAGCCCTACCACATTCTGCCAGGGTGTGCAGAAACAAGTTCTGCGCCTGGCAGGCGTGGTTTAGGTTGTTCTGCAAGATGATGATAGACATTATTCTTTCCTATCCTCGTGCCTGGAGTCCCCCGGCTCGCACATTCTCTCTTCATCCTCGCTGTTCGTATGCCTGGCCTTCCGATTGGTTCTTTGGGCTTTCGCTTTCGCTGCCGCTACCCTTTGCTCTCTATCCCTTCTATCTTGTGTTCCCTCCTCTCTTTGGTGTTTCTGTTGCGTTAGCATTTCAGCCACAGTCCTGTCCACCAGTTCTATTTCTTTTAGCCTAGGCAGTTTGGATCTAACTCTTTGGGGCTTGGGCTGCTCCGTTGTGTCCATCCTTTCTATAACATTAGGCTCTTTCCCGCTCGTTGTTGTTTCAGCGACCTTAGCCGTCTCTTGTGTGGTCACTCTCGTGGGCCTAGCTGAAGGTCCCACTCGTCTCTTCGTATACGCCGATGAGCAGGCTTTATTGCCAGCACGGTGATTAGCCGGCCTCCCCAGGTCCGCACACACCGGGCATCTTGGGGTGTCCTCGCATTCTTGGGCCTTATGGCCTTCCTTCCCGCAGCGATAACATCTGCTCCTGTCGATGTCGCTTTTACACTGCTCTCTTACATGGCCACCCTCCAGGCATCTAAAACACTGGAGGGGGCGCGGGTCTAGGAGTGCAATCCTTGCGTTGGCCCACCCTATTTGGATCTTGCCCTTCTCTGCTATCTTATTGGCGGCACCTAGGGGACATTGCACCCATGCTACGCCTAACCCATCGTTACCGCGTCTAACCGTCCCCACTTTGACCTCCTCGTGATGACAGTCATCCTCCTGTGTAATAACATACTTGATTTCGTCCGGTTTTATTGAATCCTCCAAGTCCCTGACCCTAAGCTCGGCCATTTTAGTGGGTCTAGTGACCCTGATGCCCTCTTTGTTGCGGAATACTTCTTTAAGTTTTTCCGCAACTTTGTCCGCGTGTAGATGACCTTCTGGTCCCGCGAACTCAAACGTGAGAGCACCAGTCAGGGCTCTTTTGATACCTGGTCCCTTTCCCTTCTCTATGCCGCACTGCGTTAGGTCAATTTTGTTTTTGGCCTCCCTCATTGCTTCCTCATACTGGCCTGGTGGGCAGGTCAGTATGACCGCGGCCGTTCTGGGGACCCTCCTTCTTTTGATTGTGTTGGGTGTTACCCCCTTCCTCACTGCTGTTGGTGTTTTGTGTTGCTGCTGTTGTTGTTGCGCCTTCCTGCCAGCTTCCTTGGCTTTGATGAGCTGCTTGTTCTCCGCTGTCCTGGAGTTTCCTCTAGCCACCACGGCGTTCCATCTCACTTCTCTTGCTAGAGTATTTGTCCTCTCTTCCCTACCCTGTTGTGTGGCAGGGAGGGTATAGCCCTCGTCTTTTCCCTTCCTCCTTGGAGGTTTCCTTTTCTCTGCCGTAGGGGGAGAGCTCTTCTCTTCCTCTCTTATATCCCTCCTTAAATTGGCCAGTTCCTCCATTAGCCATTCCAGTCTCCTTTCAATATCGTCCTTTTTGTCTTTCCTTCCCCTTTTCCTCCTTCTTCCTGGGGATTGGGGAGGGGGGAGCGTGGTGGGTGGGGAGGGGCCCTTACTTGAGGCTCGCCTCTTCCTCCCATGCTTCTTCTTCTTCCTTCCTTTTCCCTTCTTTCTCCCATGGCGGAGTTCTCCGTTATATCCATTTCTTCCGTGCCGCCAATGACCTCACGCTCCACTGTCGCTTCAGGTCTGTTATTGTCCGTTGCAATTCCCGAGACGTCGTCCCAGTCGGATGGTCCGACCGAAGTGTCCATCTCGGTGACCGGTATCGGGGATTTCTCTCTCTGTATCTCTTTTCGCCTGGCGGTCTTCTTCCTCGCAGCCAAGGGGGGTAGAAGAATCGGAAATTTGTCCCTTTCCCTCAGTTCTTTCTGGCATTGCGCCAGTTGGAGCTGCATTTTTTTATTATTATATTTTAGCTCCCTTATTTCCTTACGGAATTTTTCCATCTCCTCTTCGACCGTCTCATTTTGAGGAAGTTGGGCCCTCCTGGCGAGTGTTTCCACCGCCGCTGCAACCGCCGCTGCCGCTTTCTTCAAATCCTTTACATATGTTCCCTTCAAGTTTCTGGATTTCTCCGCCACTTTCCTGATGGTGTCGGTATAGGAGGTGGCCGTTGCCGCGATCTGGAGTGAGCCCGTATGTTGAAACTCCTCCACAAATTCACTCTCTCCTCTGGATAAGAGCGTTTCCTTACTCTTCGGTAGTACCGCGGGATCTCTAATTTCCTCCTCCTCTTGTTGTTCATCCTCTAATTTTCTGCGTTTGATTTCCTCCTTCTTTTTCCGCCATTCTCCCGTTGTTTCTGGGCGTCCTCTCCTCCTTCTTTTAGTCCCTCCCAAGGAGACCGATTCGGATCTCGATGTTTGAGACTCCTCCGACCTGCAGGTTCGGATTGACTCCGTCCCATCCGAATTCCTGCTCCTTGCATCCTCCTGTTCCTCTCTCTCCTTTCTCCCAATCTTTGAGGACAAGGGTCCCGGTCTTGTGGACCTCCTTCTCCCTTCAGGGGTGGTGTCCTTCACCTCCCTTGTGTCCATCCTCTACGGAGGGGAACCTTTTTTTTGACGGTGGGAAATGCATTACGCATTCCCCCACCCCCCGGGGAGGGGGCGAGGCATATGTGGGACTCTCCCCTATTTAACGGGGCCTACCCACTAAAACCCACTGGGTGTCCTGCACCGCATTTGTAGGGGCGCCGAGGCAACGCGTCAACATTTCTTCTCTGACGCCCCCATGCCACGGCCTTTTGCCGCCCTATCTATTTTAGCTCCTTATCAAAACCTGCCTCCTAGTGTCGGAGTGGGCGACACCACCTCCCATCCCGACTCCTCCCTTGTTGTTGGAAGGTTGGGTCGGCGGGGGGAATCCCCGCCCCCCGCCGGCCACCCAGCTCGTCGCAAACCGCTCCGCCTCTCTCATAATGGAGAGGACTGTGGGGCCAATGGTTAGCGAGCCATCTGCCCGAGTGCAACGACAATCCACCCCTTACAAGCCCCCCCTCTTTGTGAGGGGTGGGTCTGCGGGGTCTGCGGGTCGTCGGTTGTCCGGCCTTTTTTATGCGGGCTGCTCACCTCTTTACGGCGAGAGGGGTGGGGAGGGGGGCGCCGTCGCGTCCCCCGCCCCTCCCCCCCGTGTAAGCCACTGGCTTGGTTGTCAGTCTGGCTGGAGGCGGATGCGTCCGGGCTTCCCACAGCCACAGCCGGAGGGGGGTAATTCCTCGTCCCCCCTGTCCCGTCCGCCGCTCGCCTCTTCTCCTTACGTTGGGGCTTTCGTTAGAGCTTCCCGACACGGTAGGCTCCTCCTCCTCCTTGGCCGGCTGCTGCCCCTGTCTAATACATTCAGCCTCTTCTTTCTGCCACATGACGCTGCCACAGAAATCAGCCAGGCTGCGCCATGCCTCCTCTCTCTCCAGGATCTTTTCTATGATCCTAGGGATCGTTAGATCGGCCCCTATCTCTCTAACCAATGTCTGTCTCTCTTGACTCCAGGCTGGACAGCGTGCCAATGTGTGGTCCGCGCTGTCCACTCTCGCCTCACAGTGATAACACGCCGGCGTATCCTCTTTGCCAATTCTGCGCAGGTACCCACCGAAGCATCCATGGTCGGTGAGTACCTGCGCCATATAAAACGTGACACTGCCGAACTCCCTGTCCAGCCAGGCCTCCAAGTGTGGGCGCACTGCCTCTACCACTCTTTTCCCGGCTTCTGTGTCGTCCGCCAGGTTCCGACTCCACTGGATCATCATTCTTCTCTTCGCTTGTTGCCGAATGATGGCCACCTCTCTGCTCGTAACTCCGGCCAGTCCCACCTGCTCTCGTAGGGTCTTGACCTTCCTGTACATCTGTCGATAGGACTCGGCCAACAGTTCCAACGGCGGAATCCCGGCCAGCGTCGTTGCCGCCCTATGGGAGACTGTTCGGTAGCATCTCGCTGTCCTTATTGCCATAGTACGCTGCGCTCGGTGCATCAGCGTCCTAATGTACCTATCCTGTTTCATTTCCTCCGCCCACACCGGTGCACCGTAAAGGGCCATGGAGTGCAATACATTTGTGTAGAGCCTCCTTACGCTAGTCTTGGGTCCTCCTATATTAGGTAGACGCCTGCTCAGGGATGTTGCCACCTTATTCATCCTTGGCGCCAGTTTGGCGAAATGCTCTCTGAAACGCCACTTTTCATCTATCACCAGCCCTAGATATTTAATACTGGTACCTATTTTCACCTTAACGCCTTCCACTGTCATGCAGACGTCTGCCGGAGGGGTCCCGCGATCGCGTTTGTGCATAAACACAGCCTCCGTTTTGGTCGGGGCTACTTCCGGTCATGCTTATCCTCCTTGTTACGCATGCTGCGGCAAGATTCGCGTTCATTATCGCGTCCGTCCAGTTGTCTCCCCTAACGACCACCAGCGTGTCATCCGCGTAACCAATTATTCCGCATCCGTGCGGGGTGGCCGCACCAAGGACCGCGTCGTAGCCGACGTTCCATAGGTGCGGCCCCAGCACCGACCCCTGGGGTACCCCCCGCGTTACTGAGAATCTCTCTTTCTCTCCTCTCTCGTTCTCGTAGAGGATGCACCGCTCCTCAAAGTAGTTCTTCATTATGTTGTATATGTAGGAGGGGACGTTCTTCTCCCTCAGTGCCTTGGCGATCTCGCCCCAAGGGATGGAGTTAAATGCATTAGCCACATCTAGTGATATGGCCAGTGCCACCCCTCCCTCCTCCATGAGGCTCTCCTTGAGTCTCTTTAGACTTTCTATTGCATCCACCGTAGATCTCCCCTGCCTGAAGCCGTACTGCTCCGGCGACAGGGAACACCCCTCCGTGTTGGTGAGATGCACTACAAGTCTGTTCGCTATGATGCGCTCTAGGAACTTACCGACCTCTCCCAGGAGGCATATCGGCCTGTAGGCCGCTGGGGATTCTTTCGGCTTGCCGGGTTTTGGGAGGAGCACGAGGGTCGCCTCTTTCCAGATTTTGGGAAAGACTCCTTCCCTCAGGCAGCTCGTAAAGATATGCGCCATCTGCTCAGTCAGAATGCCGCTCGCCACCTTGACAACCTTGCCAGGGATCCTGTCCGGGCCCGGTGCTTTCCTCTCTTTTATTTTCTTTGCGAAATGCATGATTTCGCTCTCCGACACTTCCAGCGACTCGTCCCACTCCTGTTCTTCGATAGCGGGAAATGGCTCTTCGCCTCTCTCCTCTTGTGGGAAGAGCGTTAGAAGCACCCGTCTCCTGAACCTCGGCTCCATTGTTGTAGTGAGCGGGGGGGTCCTGGCCCTTAATTTTCTCATGATTGCCTTATATGGCCTTCCCCATGGGTCTCTGTTTAGATCCTCCAGGGACTCCTCCCACGCCGTTGCCTTGGCTTTTCTGATGGCTATCGTCAATTCTCGCCTCGCCTGCCTTCTGGCGGATCATGCCTGCTCCATTCTCCTCTCGTCTCCGGAGCTTCTCGCCCTGGACAGCATTCTGTTGACTTGGATCGCTGTTCTGCGCAGCTGCGCGATTTCGTCTGTCCACCAGTAGGCAGGCGTCCTGTTCTGCGTCCGTATCTTCGGCATGGACAGGTCACACGCCGTGGTGAGAGTCTGCTGTAGCTACTGCACTTTCTCCATCGTGCTATCCAGTTCTCTCCAGTCCTGCGTCCAGGTGGCCGCTTCTAAGGATGCACACAACATATCCACGTCCATCCTTTTCGTCGCTCATCTATTCGTCTCCCTCTCGTTCCTTTCATTTGCCCGTGGAGCGGGGTTGATCATGTACACTATTGCCCGGTGGTCGGACAGGGTCTCGATCTCCTCCGCCACTCTCCATCCTTCTATACTCCTTGCCACCGCTGGAGAGGCCCACGTCAGATCTATCGTGGATTCACCTCTTTGCCTGACGCACGTACTGGTGGTTCCTCTGTTAATCAGGACCAAGTTGTTCTACGCTGCCCACTCCTCTACAGCTCTGCCCTTCACGGTAGTTCTACTGTCGCCCCATGACCGCGACCTCGCGTTGAAATCACCAGCAATGATCTTGGGGCGCGACGGCCTCCTCTGGACGCACTCCATCAGCTCCTCCAGCCATTCCTCGTATTCCCGAAGCGAGACCCCTGGTGACACATATACGCTTACAATCTTGTACCCGCGCCAGTCGACCACCACGATCCCCCTTCGCTGCTCTACCTGTGTACATGGTGGGCGGTTCTGATTGGTTCTCCACACCACTGCCGCTGTACCTGTCTGGTCCGCCGCCCAATTGGGATTATCCGTTGGTACCCTATACGGTTCCGATATAATTCCTATGCCTCCACCACTTTCTGCCAGGGTGTGCAAAAGCAAGTTTTACGCCTGGCAGGCGTGGTTCAGGTTTACCTGTATTATTGTGGCAGCCATTATTCTTTACTCTGAATGCGCCTGGAGTCCTCCGGCTCGCGCGTATTCTTTCTCTCTTTGTCCTCTGTCTCGCTGTCAGAGTGCCTCTTATTGGCTGTCTCGGCCTTCTTTCTTCTGGCATTCTCAGCTCTCCTCTCTCGATCCCTTTGGTCTTGCGTGTCGCCCTGTTGCTCTTCCGCTACTTTATTTACTAGCGTTACCTCCCGTCCTCCCGGCAGTTTCCTTCTGATTCTCTGAGGCTTGGGTTGCTCTATAGTCGCGTCTCTCATCTCCACGCAATCTTGTTGTTCCCTCGTCGTTTCAGAGACTTTTTCTACTACTCCCTGTATAATGTCTCTTATAACTTTCCTCGAGCTGCTTTTAGGCGGAGGTGCTGTTCGCCTTTTGCTATAGGCCGAAGTGCAAGCCTTGTTTCCTGCTCTGTGTCCGGCAGGTCTGCCCAGGTCCGAACACACGGGGCATCTTGGAGCTCCATTGCACTTCTGTGCTATGTGCCCCTCTTCCCCGCATCTGTAGCACTTTGTGCTTCTGTCTGTTTCGCTTCTACATTGGCTCCTTACGTGCCCACCCTCGAGGCATTTGAAGCACTGTAGCGGCCTTGGTTCCAAGAGCTGTATTCTAGCGGCAGTCCATCCCATTTGAACTCTTTTCTTTTCAGCAATCTTATTTGCCGCACCGAGAGGGCACCTTATCCATGCCATCCCGAGTCCATCGTTCCCACGTCTGATAATACCCACTTTCACCTCGTCCTGGTGACAGTCGCCCTCTTGCGTAACCATATATTTTATTTCGTCCGGCCTGATAGAGTCCTCCAGGTCGCGGATTTTCATTTTGGCCATTTTTGTCGGCCTGGTTACTCTAATTCCCTCCCTGTCCTTGAATAGGGCGGCCATTTTTTCCGCCACTCGGTTGGCCTGCAGCTGTCCGTCCGGCCCGGCAAATTCGAAAGTTAGAGCCCCGGTCATGGCTTTTTTTATTCCCGGTCCTTTGCCTTTCTCGACTCCGCATTGTTCCAGGTTAATTTTCTCTTTCGCTTCCCTCATCGCTGCGTCGTATTGCCCTGCCGGGCATGTTAGTACGACCGCAGCTGTTTTGGGAGCCTTTCTTCCTTTCGCTCTCGCGATTTGGGTTCCCTTTCCGGTCGTCATTCTTTGTTGTTGCAGTTGCTGCTGCTTCTGTAGTTGCCCTCCCTGCTGGCTGGCTGCAGTTTTCCCGACTATCCTCTGTCCCGGGATTTTCCTGGCCTCTTCCTCTCTGCCGTTGCGGCTTTTTCCCGCCGCAACCGCTCTCCAGGTTACCCCTCTGGGCGTTGTCCTGCTTCCCTCCTCTCTGCTATTACGTCCGGTGGTGGAGGGCGAGGGAGTGTAGTCCCTCCCTAATTTTCCTCTCTTCTCCGCCTTTCCTCTCTCTCGAGGGATCCTGGTGACCAGTCGTTGTTCCCTCTTCCGCTCCCTGATATCTCTTCTCAGGTTAATCAGCTCTTTCATCAGCCGTTCCAGTCTCTCTTCTATTCCGTCCTCCTTTCCCTTTCTCTCTTCCTCTCTCTTCCACCTTTTCCTTGGTATCTGTCGGGGAGGAGGCATGATGGTTGAAGGACTTAAAGGGGCCCTTATTTGAGGCTTGCCTTCGTCCATTGTGCCCTTTCCTTCTCTCCCTCGGTTTTCTTTCTCCTTCTCTCTTCTATTTTCCTCGTTCCTTCCTGGTACTATGGGATCTTCCTCCATTTCCACCTCTTCCACTGCATATTCGTCATTTGTCCTCATTTCCGTTTCCTGCGCGGCAATCCCGGATGTATCGTCCCAGTCGGAAGGTCCGACCGAGGTATCCATCTCGGTGGGTGTCGGCTCCGGAGATCTCTCTCTCGGTGTCTCCTTTCTTCTTATAGTTTCTTTTCTCGCCGCCAGTGGTGGCAGGAGAATCGGAAATTCGTCCCTTTCCCTCAGCTCCTTCTGACATTGTGCCAGTTGGAGTTGCATCTTACTATATCTCAATTCCCTGATTTCTTTGCGGAATTTTTCCATCTCCTCCTCGACCGATTCCGCTTGGCGAGATTGGGTCCTCTTTGCGAGTGCTTCTATTGCTGCTGCCACGGCTGCTGCCGCCTCTTTTAAGTCTCTGACGTATCCGCCTTTCAAATTCTTCGATTTCTCCGCCACCTTTCTAATGGTGTCCGCATAGCTGGTGGCCGTCGCTGCGATTTGTAGGGAGCCCGTATTTTGAAACTCTTCTACAAACTCATTCTCGGATCTGGATTGACGAATCACTCCGCTCTTTGGCGGAATTACGGGATTTTTGACCTCCTCTTCCTCTTGTTTCTCGATCATCTTGATGATCTTCGATCATCCTTCGTTTTATTTCCTCTTTCTTTTTTCACCATTCCCCGGTTGTCTCCGGGCGGCCTCTTTTCCTTCTCTTTCCGCTTCCCAAGGAGACCGATCCCGATCTGGATGATAATGACTCCTCCGATTTGCAAGTTCGGACGGACTCCGCCCCGTCCGATTCCCTGTTCCTTGCGTCTTCAGGTTCCTTTCTCTCCCTTCTGCCAATCTTGGAGGACAAGGGTCCCGGTCTTCTGGACCTCCTTCTCCCTTCAGGGGTGATGTCGCTCACCTCCCCTGTGTCCATCCTCTCATCGTCTTCTGGGATATGAACGATAGTGTCTTCGACTATCGTGATCCCCTTATCTCCCTCACTCTCACGGTCCTTTGTAGCGACGGGGGGAGGGGGTCTCCCGTCCCCGCACCACCAGACCGCTGGGCGATTGCATCTTCGCCGGCAGGGCTCGCCATAGACCCTGCCGGTAGCCCGTCGCTTGATAACGACAAGGGAGCACCCGGGACGATCCCTCCCGCCGGTCCTGGGCATCCGACTTCCCAGGGTGATCGGCTCTATCCTTGGACATAGTGACCATAAGGGTGGTTTCGTCCGAGTGACCTTCTCGGGGTTTTTCGTTCGGGGTTTTCCTTCCCGTAGCCCGTGTCTGCAGACTCACGGTCCGGGCCGACCGGGTTTTTTGGCGTTTTCCTTCGCGCATCTCCGACCGCCGGGCCCGCCCGCGACCACGCGTCGGACGGCCTCGACGGCCCCAGCCGCCGGACCCTGACCTGGGAGTACCTCCCAGCGGCTCCGGCGGCCGTCTCATCCGCACCTCCGTGCCCCGGCAGAGCCGGCCCCGCCCCTCCCCAGGAGACTGCAGGCCGGACTCCGCCGGGCCGCCGCAACAGCGGCGGATACGGAGCGGGGACCCGAGGTTGCCAGGGTGCGGCCGCCCCCTCAATGGGGACGACCAATGTACTGGCCCCCGGATCCTCCGCTCCCGACGGTAAGACACGGGCCGTCGTTGGAGGTTCTCTCCAAGACACCCGCGCCCATCCCCCCCTCGACTGCCCCCCTTCGGCCTGCCGGTAAGCCGGCGTGCAATGGCCTTGGGAGAGCGGTTGGACGGGGTCCGGAACTTCCCCCCACCTGCCGGAGCACCGGCGTGCAATGGTGAGAGGTCGTATCCATCCCCGCCCCACACAAACCCTGGTTTTTTAACGAGGTGCCCTTCCTCCACACACACATTCACACACACACCACATTCACACCACCCCCATCAGGAGGGGGAGGCCCGGCGGTCTATTGATTACACCCGGCCGCCAGGGTGGTTTTTTATCGAGGGTTCCTCCTCTAGGTGGGTGGCGGGAATAGAAATCCCCACCTCACGGCTCCCACCGGCCGGGCAATGGAATCAGGTTGCCATCCCCTATCGGCGCGTCGCCCCAGGGAGCAAGATCCCCGGCGGGGGCGCCGAGCCCCATGAGCAGGCAGACTGCCCGCTCGGTACGCTCTTAGCCCCTGTGCACAATGCACAAGGTGGCGTACCACGGAGGAAACGGAGGGGAACCTTTTTTTGTTAACGGTGGGAAATGCATTACGCATTTCCCCACCCCCGGGAAGGGGTGGGGGATATGTGGGACTCCTCAAAATTGAGTATACTCACTAAAACCCACCGGGTGTCCAACTTCGCACTTATGGAAACGCCGGGTTTCGCGGGCGATTTCTTCCAAGTCGTTTCCGTGCTGCGAGCACTGTTGCCCGTCCATCCTTGGTTTGTGCCTTCGTTGCAGTTACGCATTGGCAAGCTGTGGGACACCACCTCACAGCTTGCCGCCTCCCTTGTTGGTGGGAGGTTGGGTCGCCGTAGAGAGTCCCCGCTCCACGGCGGCCTCCCAGTCTTGGCCCATGTTTGGGCTATGGACTTTCCCAATGTTAACGGTTATCCGGGTTTTGGGAGAAAACGAGTCTCCCGTCTTCGGTCTCCGTTTGCCAGCCCAACTCCGATCTGCGGGGGGCATGGTTGAGCGCTTCGAAAAGCGCGCACCCCTCCCCCTATCAGTGTCAGTCGGTTCGCATGTATCTCATGGACCGACGGCGGGGGGTCCCGGTATTGTTGTTATCTGAGGTGGCGGCATTACCGTCAGATCCGGTTTCATCCCCCTCTTCCTCCTCTTCTTCCGTTTGGAGCCGTCTCGGAATTCTCACAGGGGTTGGCGGGGGGATGGTTGCTCCCCTGTCTGATTCTTTCTGCATCCTCTTTGCATCTCATGACCTTCCCGCAGAAGGTTGCAAAGGCTTTCCATGCTTCCTCCCTCTCGATGATGACCCGTATCAAAGCAGGCAGCGCAAGGTCGTCCCCTACTTCTCCGGTCAACGCACCTCGCTCCTCCGCCCATGCCTCACATCTCATCAGCGTATGGTCCGCCGTGTCACCTTCTTCTTCTCTTTCGGCGCAATGGTGACAGCGCGTCGTTCTCTCCTTTCCAATTCTGTTCAGGTACTCACCGAAACATCCGTGTCCGGTGAGCAGCTGATCCATGTGGAAGGTGACTCCGCCTCTTTGCCTGTCTAACCATTCGGTCAGGCACGGTCCAATGGATTCAGTAATCCTCTTTCCTGATGGAGTTTCCTCGGCCAGCTCTCGCCACCAGCTGGCTATCACCCGCTCCCTACATTGCATCCTTATTATGGCCACGTCTTTTTTCGTGACGTTGTGGGGTCCCAGTCGTCTGCGCATTTCCTTCACTTTCCCATAAGCCTTTTGGTGGGCCGTCGCGATGTACTCCAGTGGCGGGATTCCCGACAGCACGGTCGCTGCTCTAAAAGAGACCGTGCGGTAGCACCTCGAGGCTCGTATTGCCATCTTACGCTGGGCTCGGTGCACGATCGCTCTGATGTGGCCGTCCATGCGCATTTCCTGCGCCCAAATTGGGGCTCCATAGAGCGCCATAGAGTGAACCACTGTGGCGTACATGCGTCTAACTCCTCCCCTCGGTCCCCCGATGTTTGGGAGTATTCTGCTCAGGGCTGCCGCAGTTTTCTCCAGCTTGGGAGCTGGAGAAGTGTTCTCTAAACCCCCACGTACCGTCTATGAACAGACCCAGGTACTTCACTCCTTTAATAACTTGGACTTTGGTTCCTTCTACTGAGATGCTAGAAGTGTTCGGGGGAACCCTCTCCGTCCCGTCGTGATAAAAGGCCGCTTCCGATTTTTCTGGCGCAACCTTCAATCCGGCTCTTTTGATGGCTCTCACGACACACGCCGTCGCATGGTTTGCCGTCTTCACTGCGTCCTCCCAGTTGTCTCCTCTCGCCAGGATGAGAGTATCATCCGCATACCCCACCACCCGGCATCCCGAAGGGAGCGGGGTGCGTAGGATGGAGTCGTACCCGACATTCCATAAATGGGGGCCCAAGACTGAGCCCTGTGGTACCCCCTTGGTAACCTCCACTTTTTCTTCAGTTCCTTCTTGGTTGGTGAGCAGGATGTATCTGTTCTTGAAGTACGCTTTCAGAACTCCGTACAGGTACAACGGCACTTCCTTCTCCTCTAATGCTCCGGCAATGGTCCTCCATGGGATAGTGTTGAAGGCGTTGGATATATCTAGGGAGACAGCCAGCGTCACCCCACCATTTTCCTGTATCGCTTCCTCCACCCATCTCCTAAAGTCAGAGATCGCGTCTATCGTGGATCTGTTATCTCTGAAGCCAAACTGTTCCTCGCAGAGAGCGTGATCCTCGCTCTGCGCCAAGTAACTGGTTAACCGTCGCGCAATTATGCGCTCCAGTAACTTGCCCAGTTCTCCCAATAGGCAAATTGGGCGGTACGCCGAAGGGGATTCCTCCGGCTTGCCCTCCTTGCGCAGCAACACGAAGGTAGCCTCCTTCCAGAGACTGGGGAACCGGCCCTCCTTTAGGCATTGTGTATACACCTTAGCCAGAGGTTCACCGAGTTCCTCGCCCACCATCTTGATGACCACGCCGGGAATGCCATCTGGGCCCGGGGCTTTTCGGTTGCCCATTCTTTTGATAGCCACTCTGATCTCCGATATTGTGACCTCCGCCTCCTCTGTCCACTCCGCCGTGTTCCTCAGTTGAAAAGGTTCCTCTACCGTTTCTTCCATTGGGAAGAGCGCTCTCACCACCCTTCGCAGGAACTCCGGTTCCATAGTCTGGGTGATTGGAGGCGCACGTGGTCTCAACTTCTTCATGACCATTTTATATGGTCTGCCCCATGGGTCGTTGTCCAACTCCAGTAGGGCTTCCTCCCACGCTTCATTTTTGGCTCTCCTGATGGCCAAGGCCAGCTCCTTACGCGCCACTTTCCTATTCTGCCAGGCCACTTCAATTCTTTCTTCGTTTCTCGACCTACGCGCTTTTGTCAGCTCTCTGTTCGCGCGGATAGTTGTTCTCCGAAGCCGAGCGATGCCATCGTTCCACCAATATGCCGGTGCTTTGGTATGTTGCCGCACTCGGGGCACGGCGGTATCGCATATGCCTACCAGTGTTCAAGGGGGCCATGCTACCTTTTCATCCAGGTCCAGGTCATCTTTCCATCCATCCGTCCATGTAGCCACAGTTGCGGCGGCCCTCAACAGGTCGTCATCTAGCTTCCTGATGGCCCATTTGGGCCTCCTGGCCTGTTGTTGTTTGGCCAGCCTTATTGCAGAGGGAGGGACGAGGTCAATCTCCATCTCAATTATGCGATGATCCGAGAGGACCTCTAGTTCCTGCGCGACTTTCCAGCCCTTGAGTTTTGGCAGAGCGGTGGGGGTGGCCCATGTCAGATCTATTACTGACTCACCGCCCCTTCTCACGCATGTACTTATTGCCCCTGTGTTGACGAGACTGAGCCCGGTCTGCGCCGCCCATCTCTCGACAACTCTCCCTCTTGCATCTGTTCTTGGGGATCCCCACGCAGTCGACTTAGCGTTGAAGTCACCGGCCACTACTATTGGTCGGGTGGATCTTCTAGCTATCATGTCGGCTATATTATCCAGCCAGTCTTCGTATTCCCCTAGTGCAATGTTCGGGGAGATGTAGACCCCGATTAGCGTTATTGCGCCCCAGTTCACCGCAACGGCTCCTCTGTTGTTCTCCACTCGTGCACATGGTGGTGAGTGCGGGATATTCCTCCATGTTATGGCGACCGTTTTATCGACATCTTCCGCCCAGCACGGGTGTCCTTTTGGAACCCTGTATGGTTCCGAGATGACTCCGATAGCACATCCGTGCTCTGCCAGAGTGTGCAGAAACAGATTCTGCGCCTGACAGGCATGGTTAAGATTGGCCTGCATTATTTTTAGCGGCATTTTTGGTTGCTTTCGTGCCTAGAGTCCTCCGGCTCGCACTCATTATCCACCACTTCTTCTCTTTCTTCTTCATCCTCCGATCTTCTCTTTTCGTACTTCTCCTTGTTTCTTCTCTGGGTCTGGGCAAGTCTCAGCTCCCTGTTCCTCTGTTCTTGCGTATTTGCAGTCGAGTCTGTCACCATTTTTTCGCTTTCAACGTTGCGCAACACCGGCCGTCTGTTTTCTCGTTGCGGCTTCGGTGATGGTGATCTGCCCCTTCCTTCTACTTCCCTTGTTCGTGGGTTTTCGCTTGGTTTAATTATTTGTCCCACTGCGATTGTAAGTCTTATTTTCCCCCTAGGTTGCGCCGAGGTGCATGCTTTATTTCCCGCCCTGTGGTTGGCGGGGCGTCCTAGATCTGTACAGACTGGGCATTTGGGAGGTGCGAGACACGTTTGCGCCTTGTGGCCCTCTTCTCCACATCTGTAACATCTCCTACTTCTGTCTATCGCACTGTGGCACTGTTCTTTAACGTGGCCACCCTCCAAGCATCGGAAGCATTGGAGAGGGCGCGTTTCCAACAGTTGCACTCTAACGTTCGCCCATCCGATCTGCAGCCTGCCTTTCTGAAGGATTTTGTTGGCGGTGGATAGTGGGCATTTGACCCACCCAATACCAAGGCCATCGACGTTTCTTCTTATAGGGCCTACTCTTACCTCGCTCTCGTGGCACCCGCCTTCCTCCGTCACCACGTACTTTAACTCATCTGGTCTGATAGAGTCATCGAGGTCCTTGACCCTTAATTCCGCCATTTTGACTGGTCTCGTAATTCTTACTCCTTCCTTCTCTGCGAGCAAGGTTCTAAGTTTGCCCGCTAGGTTGTCCGCTTGGATATTGCCATCCGGTCCTGGGAACTCGAGCGTGAGTGCGCCGGTGAGGGCTCTTTTGAAGTTTAGCCCTCCTTTAATTCCACAATCATTTAATTAGATCTTTTCTTTTGCCAATCTCATAGTTCCCTCGTATTGCCCTGGGGGGCATGAGATGACTATGGCAGCTGTTTTTGGCGGCTTTCTTCCTTTCTTAAGTGTCTCCGCTCTCTTCTCCTGTGCTGTTCTTTTTCCCTGCAAAGGAGTCGTTTTGGCATTGACACTTGCAGTTGTCGCTCCTCTCGGGGTTCCTCCTGTGCTCCTCCCCGCTATCTGGCTCCAGCTCGTTTTAGTTCCCGGTTTGGGGCTGTCTTCTTTTCTTTCCCCTCTATCCTACCTCATGTGAGGGGTGGTGGGACGTCTCTCTTGGCTCCTTTTTGCCTAGGGGGGTCTTCCTTCCTTCTTTGTTGTTGTGACAAAGCAGAGGGGGGTAGTGGTGGTGGTTCCCCTATTGTTGTTCTTCCCCCTCTAGCTTCCTGCCCCTCGAGTTTCCTCTTCATCTCCATTATTTCTCCCACGAGCCAGTCTAGCTTACTTGCTATGTCGCTCTCTGGGTTTCCAACTTTCTTGTCCCTTCTGTTTTGTCGGGAGGGGGGTCCGGACGGTAGGGGGGAGAGGGGGGGCGATCCTCCGACCAGGGTCGGGATTACGTGCACTATCGAATTCGATCAGTCGA